>JAXGGA010003792.1:0-97140 GCA_038373865.1 Uloborus plumipes
GTGATGCATTGTGGATAAATTAGGGTGGAACAAGAATAAACGTGTCGTGGGTAAATTAAATTTTGTGTGTGTGTGTGTGTGTTTTTTTTTTTTTTTTACTGAGAAAGTGAGTTGCGGAACTGGTGTCAGTTTTGTTTTTGAATTCGCAAAGGACATTGGCAGTGGTAGACTGTGTTTTATAGTGTTACAAGTTTATAAAAAATATTATAGATCCACAAACGTTTTTCGCTAGATTTTATCACTTGATGAGGTCTTTTTTATGTACCGTTCGATATTATTCACCTTTATGGAAATGGAAAGCTTTGATTTCGAACAGGGACGGATGCAAGGAAGGGCGATAGGGGAGATCGTCCCTTCCTTAAAGGACTCGCCACTGGTAAATTTTCAATATTGAAGTTCATTTTTTGACTATCTTTAATGCTAGCAGGAAGGTGGTTTACGCCTCTTCTCAGGTCCTCAGGATACATTTCGCCATTGAAGTCCAAAATATATGAGCTCAACATTTGTAAACCAAGATGTGTAGTAAAGAATACATAAAATCAATCGCCCCTCCCTAGAAACATTTATCTAGATCCGCCCTTGATTTTGAACTTATTAGTGGATTAAGGGCGATTCTCTCTGTAAACTCGTAATTGGTTGTCCGGACCGAATACTTTAAAAATAATAAAGTGAAAAAAGTAGTTATCGCTCTTAATTCAAGTAAAGCATTAATACTTAGCAGGCCAATTGTATTTGGAGTGGTAACAACTTAATTTATTTTTCTAGAAATTATCTAAGTCCTAAAAACATAGTCCCCTGGCTTCCCAATCGTGTAAGTGCAACGCTGAAAGGTAGTATTTTAAAAAACCTATTTACTTAAATTCCGCAATTAATATTTAAAAATAGAATAATGTAGCAAATGCACCCACAGCTCGATCATAGCATCCTAATACTGCAGTTTCGCCCTTATTATGGGCTCCTCAGTTAGGAATAGCCAATGATCGAGCCGGAGGCAAAAATCCTCTTATTGTAGCTAAGATAGCCAACAAACTGGTAGATAAAGTGAATTTATCTTACCAGCGAGCGTCCGCAAACTATGGTGCGGCTCAACTCGAAATTTGAAGGCTAAAGCTGGGTAATATGCAATGAGTTACCGCCCGTAAGCCAGGGATGCTATGATCGAGCTGTGGGTGCATTTGCTACAGTTCTGCCTCAGCCCTGGCTTACGGGCGGTAACTCATTGCATATTACCCAGCTTTAGCCTTCAAATTTCGAGTTGAGCCGCACCATAGTTTGCGGACGCTCGCTGGTAAGATAAATTCACTTTATCTACCAGTTTGTTGGTTATCTTAGCTACAATAAGAGGATTTTTGCCTCCGGCTCGATCATTGGCTATTCCTAACTGAGGAGCCCATAATAAGGGCGAAACTGCAGTCTTAGGATGCTATGATCGAGCTGTGGGTGCATTTGCTACAGTTCTGCCTCAGCCCTGGCTTACGGGCGGTAACTCATTGCATAGAATAATGTAACTATTTTTTATGAAATACGGTCTAATTACGTATTTCTAAAACTTAATACAGTCGACGCTCGATATAAAGACCATCTCCGTTCCAAAGAAATAGGTCTTTATAACGAGTGGTCGCTATAACAGATAGAATTTTTGTGTTTCGGGAATCAAGTTGGGGCTTTTCCCACTGGTCTTTATAATGGCATGATCTTTATAACGTGTGGTCGTTATAACGAGCGTCGACTGTATTGTCATGTAAATTCTGTCCGGAGTTTTTCAAACAGTCCCCTGCCACAAATTCAAAGCTGCTACAGAAAAAAATCTATTACTCTTGCAAATGTTTTTTGGCATGAAATTTAACGTAATCAGTGTGAATTTGTCGAAATTACCGAGAATGGTGCTGAAACGCCATTTTGTTTAGTTTCAGAGCCACATTTGTGATGAAAGTATGCATCTTGGTCGTTGCGAAAACAGAACCTCTAGGAAGTGATTTTACTAATGTTAATTAGTTTAATTATGAAACATATTAGTTATTATGTCCATGATTTGTGTTTACATGTATGGGTAGTTTCGTACCAAGTTATGTTCCAATAATTTTACAAATATTACGCAACTAAGTGCAAATACACAGTGCCTTGTTATGCTAGGTAGACAGGGGACTTGCTCCTGTGATGATTTATCAGAAAAACAAACTTTAATTGGCCCTCTTTCGAACCAAAGTGATAGATTCATTTCCAGAGTAATAGCATTATAATTACACGAACATTTCAAAAAAACATCAGAATACAGATTCTGTGCGGAAAATGACGAGTTTACAGATAATCACCCTTAAAACGCTTTTTCACAATAAAACACAGTCGTCCTTAACAGGGCTGTGTAGTCACAGTTGAGCCTGTTTTTGGGTAAAGAAATTGGAGTCAGGGGTCGAAATCTTTAAAATAAAAGTGCCGGAGTTCGCAAACTCCGACAAGATCGCCGTCGGGTAAAGGGGTTGAAGTCGAAAGCTCTGAATTACCCCGAGTCGGAGCTGGAGTGCTTCATTCTTCCTCCGGCTCTGCGGCTCTGATTTTTAGTCCCAAATTTTACAACCAAGAAGTAAGCCACTCTATAGTAATAACTGCAAACCTGCTAACTATGGTACGATGTCGATATCTATGTTTTAAAAACATCGAAGTATATATATATATTTTTTTTTTTCGGAATTAGAGGGGGAGGAGCATAAACGTTTTTTCCACTTTTCATGTAGATGGTTTATTTAAAATTTCTGAGTTCTAGAAAACTCTTTGAAAAAAAAAATCTGTGGCAATACGTAAGCCATGTGAGTAATGGACAAAATGAGGCATTAAGCAATGATGGCGACAACCACCAGATTGGGAAAGAAGGAGAGTTAGGGCCATGCTCCACATCAGCGTAAAACGCCACCGAAACTGAAGGCAGAAACCGAAAATCCGGGTACTTTCCATAGGAATACCATTGAATCCATTTTACGCTTCTGCCTATTTTTTCTGCTTTACGTCGATGTGGAGCATGGCCCTTAATTAGAAATAGAATTGCACTATTTTTTGTCTTCTTTCAAACTGAGAATAAAGCAAAATAAAAAACTGTCAATAGTACCCCAGGTAGCACAAAAAACGTTTTAACGTTTTATAAACGTTTTTAATCCGTTGTCACAACGTTAATAACCATTTTACAACCTTTAAAAAACGAAGTGTGCTACTTGGGACTAGTAGAGATGAAGAAATAAGACATTAATAATAAATCATCAAATGTTTCCAATTAAAACGAAATGTGGGTTTATGCAAAAGCAAAACTTTTACTTTGTGTTTAATGTCTTTCACCTTTTTTCCTGTCGTCTTTTGTACTCTATCAGTGTTAAATGAAGAAATAATTATAGGGTAGGGGTGAGAGAATACTAGGTCAATATTCTACCTCCACTCTTTCAATAGAAATATTACGATAAAGAGAAAATAATCAAGAAGCTAGCACATTTATTGCATTGAAACGTTTGTGGAAGGGATCTGAATTTGTTAGTGCCAAAGAATTTTTGTTGGATTGGAACAATATATACATTAAAAAATATGTATAAACAATTTATAATTCCAATTTCTTAACATTAATTGCAAAATCTGTGGAGGCCAATTTCAATGGACGGAGAACAAAAAATAGTTCTAAAGTACTTAAAAAGAAAATAGCATAACGCTGTAATTTCCAAGAATAAGCATCCTAATGTAATAATGAAATACACACACACACAAAAAGAAAACCGCGAATTTTAACTACCGGCAAACAAAAAAGTGAATGCCTTCCCAATTTAACTGGAAACATTTCTCTCACAATTTACAAACCGTTACATAACGGTTAGCAGCATTCCATGCGTGTTCAAAACATTACCCTATCGCTGATCTTAATACATCCATCGCACTGAATCGGGTCCATTGAAGCCTACGCTCACACGTTCAGTTTATTTTCGATTCGGAACGAAACCACGCTCCCAAGAGAATTCCATCTTTTGTCACGAATGAAACCGAGAAACTACTGGGACGCCCCCACTGGCGCATGATGAAATCTTATATCGAGAACTTTTGAATTCTGATCGAGACTTAGGGTGGACTCGACTGTTGGGCAGAGGTCATGACCTGCAGCATTCATTAAGGTCAGAGGATGGTTCATCGGGCTGTATTAACTGCCATTTAAGTCTTCAATGACTCTTCCACGAACGTTTTCGACGTGGGAAAGTGCTTCAAAGTTTCGTTTTTACTGGTGACGGCATGCTATGATTATGGTTTTTGTTGGTTGGGTATCTGGCGACAGTTTGCTTCATATACCACTTAAAAGCGAGCAGCATTAGTTAATGATCGTTTCCGTCAGTTATTGACGAGATCTAATTTCAGAGTGAACTAAAAAAATTCAGCATTGCCAGTGGCATGTCGCAACTGCGAGGAGCCGCCCTGACGAAGATTTAAAAATGCACGGAATAGATGTTTCACATAGTTCGATGATATACAATGGGGAGATAAAAGTTGTAAATTCGCAACGGAGTATTTCCTGTTTTCTGTTTAATTCTTTCTCTCTCTGAGGACTTCGTGTTTTCCATGTAGGGGAATGTGGCCCAAAGTGAAATAGTAAAATATTTTCACAGTTTGCAGCGCCACCTATCTAGCATTATTTTACATGTTGTTGATTCCTCTCCAAAAATAAGCAGCTCCAAAGATCAACAAGAAAAATTGTACAAGCCATTTTCAAAATTTGATACATTTATTGTAATATTTGTTTTTTTCAAAAATATTTCTTCTCATTACATAATAAAATTTTTGTAATTGTTATTTCAACGGTCAATTGAGATCGGCTGATGTCCATTGCAGCCCTTATTTAGTTTACTAGCTGCGTGGCCCGGCGTTGCACGGGATACCTCTGAGCAAAAAAAATTAGCAAAACTTGAGCAAAAAATAAGAAATCCTTTGTTTTATTATAGATATGAGTTGTTACTTCAAAAACCTTCATTAAGGTATAGCTGTACATCCTCGTGAATATGACACAGCAATCTATTAAAAAAATATTTTAATTTCATCTCGCTATGATATGTATATGATAAATTGTCCCGCTAATGAGTTTCATGTTTGATTCAGCTAAGCCTTCATTCAAAATTCTCATGATCATTATTGTTACTGTTTCATATCAACCACGTTTTGTAACAATGGATTTCCTATTTAATCATTTAGGAAAAATCGCTTTAAATTTGAGCAAAAATTTGAAGATTTTTGTCAATTTCTTCAGAATTTCTTTATCAAACTATGTGTCAGTTAAAACTAATGAACCCTGAAAAATGATGAATTTATCGGTACCTGGTTCGACTTTCAGTTCATTGCCATTCAGGAGAAAGAAACAGGACATAGTTAGAAACATACTCAGTTTTTAATATAAATAGATATTAGGTGTTTTTGATTTCAAATGTTCAATGTAATTCGTCAAGTACACGCGGGGCAAAGTAAAATAGCTCATTTCATTTACTTATTCAGTCATTTATTTGATCAAGTACGTATTTCTTCATTTATTAATTTATTTAAGTTCTTTTATTTATTTATTTACTTATTTACTCATTCATTAACTCATTTTCTTATTCACTCTCTTTTTTATGCACTGATTTATTTTTTCTCACATATTAATTAATTTATTTATTTACTTATTCGTTTCTTTTTCATTAATAATTATTCTTTTCGTTTATTTGGTGAAAATTACTATTAATCGTCGAATAGAAAATTTTTCATAACAAAAGTATTTTGTTTTTTAGTTTGCCCCATGATTTTTTGAGGTGAAAATTTTCCACCTTTTTTTGAAAGTACAAAATAACCGCCAAAGATGCAAAATAATATTTCAAAGAAAGTTGTTATTACAAAATACATTTTTCCTTCTTTATGTACAACTAGCTTTATACCCGGCGTTGCGCGGGTGCGTATTAATATAAAACTTTAGCTTCTCAAAAAATTCTAATAAAAATTTAACGCAAAAATTGTTCATAAACAATGTTCTTAGTTTCACCTTCAGGCGCAAGAATAAATAAATTTTTGGGTGAACCTACTCTCGAGCAGGCAACATAGAGCTGTCCGTGGGAGAAACAGGGAGACCTCAAATCCACTCCGGAATACTTAATTGACTCAGGATTCACGGAAAGTCCCCCCCCCCCCCAAAAAAAAATCATCAAGTAAAAGCGAAAAAGTATGAGGTTTTTAATCCACATTTTTTGCATAATTCCTCTAATAGAAGGACTAAAAAAAGCGCGCAAAAATTAGAATTAAATATCCATAATTTTATCAAGTTGTATGCTTAAAGGTTCAAGTCGTTTACAAATATAGGCCTCGAAAGGCCATTTTCTGATTTAAAAGGCCATTTTATTATTGCAACATACCTCTTATTTGGTTGAATTCAGTCCACATGGTTGTACAAAAAGTTCTAGGAACAAACTCCCAAAAGAACTTAATTATCACGGAAAGTTCACATAAAAATAGCACCAGCTAAAAGCGAAACATGTATAAGGGTCATTTTCAAAATTTGCTTACATTTACTGTCCGGAGGTTAAAAAGACGATTTTGAAGCATAACTTATATTTGAAATTCAATGCGAATAATTATTTTCTGCAAGAAATACCCCAAAAAATTCTATCACTCAACAAATTATTGAAATTTATTTATTTATTTTTATATAAGTCTTTAAAAATGAGAATCAAGGCAAAAACGCTTGTCCATTTCCAATTTTCGCAAGTTCAACTATTTTTTTCCTATACTTAATGGTCAAAAAAAATAAATGCGACATATTATTTTTATATATTGACTATTAGTATATGGTATTCATGATAAATATTGACAATAGTAATTTTATTTCAATAAGAAATGTGTGAATATATTTTGTCCGGAAGTTCTTGTCAAGTCCGTTACCCTAAGATTATTTTAGCTAAAAAAAGGTATTTATTGAAGTCAAAAGATGGTAACACGTATTCAGTTAACTTAACAAATTAGTGACGTAACTATTTTGCACCATTTTGTTTCCCTGAGTCGAGAAGTATTGCTGTGGCGTTTCGCACAAATTTTTTTCCAGGTGCGTATTTCTATTCTTTGTCAAGTCCGTTACCAAAGATTTTAGTATTAATTTTTACTTTTTCTAAACTTTCACCCCTAAATATTGTTCATTATACAACTCTAAGAAAATGAATATTGTAGTTCAATTTTTAAATTCGACAACCTAGCCATAATTTGACATTTTGGTTGAAATGTCAAGTCCGTTACTGGTCAAATCCGTTACCAAATGTCAAATTCGTTACCATAGAGTTTTTGATCAATATTTCAATCATCACAAACATCGTTTTAAGCTTCAGGGCGCAAATAACTTCAAATGAAGTTGGTTCTAGGCTCTATGATATAGTTTAAAAGTGAGATTTCATATTGATTTTGTATGGTAATGGACGACAATTTTCCTTGCAACTTACAGTTTTACAACAGCATTTGAATACTTAATTATTCATCAAAGTGTACAACCAGTTACTTTTTTACACACCTACAATATGTGACTAAACATCTGTTAGTGTTTCTAAAAGAAAATAGCAAGTTAAAAAAATTACTTAAAATTTTTGAAATGTAAGCATATGGTGAAAATGACCCATAAGGCTTTTAATCCATGTTTTTGCATAATTCCTCTGATAGGAGGATAAGAAAAAAAAAATTCTGTATCATACATATTTTGTGCCAAATGAGAACATGAATTATAACTGTTTTTGACTTATTTCATGCTAAAATGAAATAGGTGAGCCTTGAAATGAAAATTCATTGTTTTAATTTTAATCTTTGTTGGAAAATGCTAATATTTAAATACCATAAATTTTATCAATTTGTAACCTAAAGGCTCATGTCAAATAAAAAAATAGGCCTAATAATAGGCTAGATTCCTATAAAAGGGTCATTTTTTGACAAAAAACTTGAATTTGAGCTTTTTAGATTTTTTAAAATTTCAAGACCCCGCCTATGAGAATTCTAGGGCATCAAGGAACCGGTGTCAAGTTTGATGAAAATCTGACGCAAACTGTGGATTTGTATAGAGAACAAGTATACAAGGGTGATTCTACAAATACGGGAATATTTCTAACATGTAGATTTCAAAAAATTAATTTAAAATTAAAAATCTGAAAAAAATCAGCAAAGCACTTGATAAATTACATAATTAAAATATAATATCAGCAGAGCTTAAATGTTTGTATTTTATTGTATTTTTGGATTTTTATTTTTTGAGGGCATATGTGAATGATAAAAAGGGCATGTGGATGACACAATGGGTATGTGAATATAACACAGTAAGTATGTGAATAACACAAACACAATAGGTATATTAATGAAATTTTTTAACCAGTAAACTGTTAGACATAATTTTTAAACATTGTACTGTCATAGTTTGGCTTTTGATTCATCCACATGTCTTATATTGGGGCATGTGAATGACAATAGAAAAAGGGCATGTGAATGACAAAACACAAGTAATTGTGTTCTCAAAAAGTCATATCTGAATATTTTTCGGCTTCACTTCGAATTAGAACTCACAAATGTAAGCCTTAGGATTATTCATTGTCAAAATTTATTTACATGTACAGTTTACATGCATTTTGTGGGGCATGTTAATGACAAAGATAAAAAACACTTGCCTTGAAAGTTGAGTTTAGCTTGCTTTTTATCAAAAAGTAATTGCAAAACAGCAAAATTAATCCTCATCCAGTAATAACAAAGTTCCATGCTTTGTTTTAAGATGTGTTGCCAGATTTTGAAATAAAACATTTCAGAGAAAAATATCTGTACTTTTTAGACATGTGGATGACTGATAATCGCTGGGACAAAGTTTAGATTAACTTTTAGAGATATTATTTTCATATTATTTTGCTTTTTTTGTGATTTACATCTTGCACACATTCATATTTATAAATAAAAAACTCTTGAGAAAAAAATCACTTATTTTTTTTAAATCTATATTCCGCTGATTGTGAAAATGGCACCTATGGGACAGGGCATGTGGATGACATTTCAATCTAATATCCTTTTTTTTTTTTAAGTGAATAATAATTAAATATTGACGTTGTTGATAACAGAAATTATAGAACAAAAGACGCATAAAAGTATTCCCAAAATAGTTTTTATTAAATTAAAAACAAAAAGAGCAATCAGTATGGAACACAAATTTGCCCATTTTTGTAGAATCACCCACAAACATTCAAGCATTCACTCATTTTTATTGATATAGATATTTTTAGAGCAAATTTCCCATTTGTTCCTTTTGAAACAGGTGCGTTATCTTAACTATTTTACTTTTCCCCACATTCCCATACTTTCATTTTTTGCGACTGATTAACATGTTTGAGATACTTCTGACATCCCTCATACTTCGCTTTCTAACAATATTTTGAGGGAGGAAGTTAATTAATTATGAAGACTACTGACAATAGGTTAGGCAGAAGCAAGCAAAAGAAAATATTGAAGCTAGTTTAAATTAGTAAAAAATTCCTATATTTTTAGAAAGTATTCTGTGCGAGTGCTCCCGCCCCCTCCCCTCACTCTTTACCTTTCTCTTTTTCCAATTGCTTTATTTAGAAGCAAACATCTCGCAAAGGAAACGTTTGAAATACTGTCGTCCCCGCTTAATCGGGTAACGGATAAACGAATACCCCTCTTATACGAATAAAACATCCTGGAACCGTGTCATAGACACAGTGTTAAAGATCCCCGCTTAAACGAATACCCCGCTTAATCGAATAATATTTCTTGGAGTCGACAGTATTCGTTTAAGCGTGGCCGATGGTATGTTAAAAAAATATTCTGTATAGCATCTTTTTCAGGTTTGTCAAAGGTATTTTCAACAAATATCTTTTTTTTCAATAACCAAAATAATGTTCTCACTCTCAGTGGTAATTAATAATAATAATGAAAAAAAAAAAGGCGATATTCGCTATAATATACCCTTCTACCAAGACCACTCAGTTTAATTTTCAAGAATATCCCCTGAAGTTATGCCACCTACTCAGAACAGACAATTAATCATTCGATCTGGTAGCATACACATTACTGATGGTCGAGGTCATGTGACCCACACGATCACCAAACAGTCAAGTCTTTCCTTTACCTTAACGAGTCAAGCGGGTCGTAGGACTTGTGACGTCATAACAATAAAGTTGACGCGGTTTCCTTCCTTTTGGAGTTGTAAGTTTTGAGTGTTTTTATCGTTTTATTGTTAGTTTAAAAAAAAGGGAGAAATGGAAGGAGACATTTACTGAAAATATTAGGAAACATTACAGCTTACAATTTTCTTCTATAAGTCTCAATTGCATCCGAAAGGTGAAAATCAAAGCTCATCACTTCCTTTTTTATAGAACGACTTACAATTTTTGACAATCAATAACTTACTGTCGGCCATGAGGGTAAAATTAAGCCCCATGCCGATGGAGTCAGCGATTGTATCTACCTTAGCACTTAACAAGAATACAAACATAGTCTTATGAATTGAGGAAAATGGAGGTTCCTATCGAAGGCACATTGCCACTGCCTGGCGGTCGTATGGATAGCAACAAATCATAAGGACAATTTCCTTTAGATCGTTAAAATTTAAGAGGTTTACTAAACACGGCTCAAAAGCCTCATTTCAAGGACCAAGTTTTATTAATAAAAAAGCGACATATTTTGCAATCGAATTTCATTTATAAACAAGAAGTTCTGTCAAGAACTAAACGAGCCTACTTTCCCGCACATCGACATCGGCATTCTCGCATCTGATCATTATTCTCTTGATTATCTGAGACTGAAAATTATGTCAAACATACCTTTAGCACTTAGAGCTGATTTCGAAAAGCAAAATATACCCCTCTCATCAGATGAAATAGACACGTAAAAAGTAATTAACGAATAAATTAAAGTTTTGTTGCACCTTTTAAAGAGTGTAAATGTTACAGTTCCTCCATAGAAAAAAGCCTCCATCGTTTTCAAAAAAAAAAAAAAATAATAAATAAATAAAATAAATAAATAATAATAAAAAAAATAATAATAATAATAATAAAATAAAGAAATAAATAAATAAATAAAAGTACAAAGAACATCAAAACACATTCAAAAAAAGAAAAAAAAACCTCGTCCGTTAATAAAATGTCTCGAATTTCACTTTTAATCCGTTGCCAGTTGTTAAATATAAATAAAGAATAAAATGTTCTCGTTTTGTTTTGTTACAAAAAAAATCGTCTGCCAAAAAAAATAATAAAAAATAATAATAAATAAAATAAAACAAATGAATAAATAAACAAAAAATCGTCTGCATAGTCAGTCATTTTTTTTTTCTGAGCCTGCATTTCCGCCATGTTTGCGGAGTCGGAGTCGGAATCAGAGTCCTCACAGAAGATTACTCAGAAAAGTACTTTACAAACATTATTTATCAAAACAATTTTCTTACAAAGTTAGTTTGAAGGAAATCCGACTTTAAGTTCAGGATCAACATTTAACTTAAATTCCCCGCAGACGCTAATGTTAATTTTTTTTTTCTGAACGGTTCAATATTAAACGGAAAATGGTTCAAATCAAAAAGCGAAATATGGGAATGTATGGGAAAGCCTCTCCGAGATCTTTCAAACAAAAAAAAGTTTATTCCATTCGGATGGTTCACTCAAAAGTTATTAGGTGGGGAAAGGTTGCTTGAACGGTTCAATGTTGAACGAAAAAATGAACAAATGGAAAATTTAAATCGGTAATGAAGTATCCTTGCTGAGATCCTTCGAACAAAAAAAAAAAGTTTATTTAAATCGGACGTTCACTCAAAAGTTATTAGGGGTGACAGCTTGATTGAGCGGTTCAATGTTGAACGAAAAATTGTTCAAATCGGAAATTGAAATACGGGAATGAAGTATCCTTGATAAGATCTTTCTATCAAAAAAAAAAAAGTTTGTTCAAATCGGATTGTTCACTCAAAAGTTAGCATCGCGGGACAGGTTGTGTGAACGGTTCAAAGTTGAACCAAAAATTGTTCAAATCGAAAAATCAAATATGGGAATGAGCTGTACTCGCCGAGATCTTTCGAACAAAAAAAAGTTTATTCCATTCGGACGGTTCACTCAAAAGTTATTAGGTGGAGAAAGGTTGCTTAAACGGTTCAATGTTGAACCAAAAATGTTTAAATTGAAAATTTAAATACGGTAATAAAGTATCCTTGCCGAGTTTCTTCGAACAAAAAAAAGTTTGTTTAAATCGGACTGTTCATTCAAAAGTTATTAGGGGTGACAGCTTGTTTGAACGGTTCAATGTTGAACGAAAAATTGTTCAAATCGAAAATGTAGATACGGGAATGAAGTATCCTTGAAAAGATCTTTCGAACAAAAAAAAGTTTGTTCAAATCGGACTGTTCATTCAAAAGTTAGCATCGCGGGACAGGTTGTTTGAACGGTTCAAAGTTGAACTAAAAATTGCTCATATCGAAAAATAAAATATGGGAATGAGCTGTACTCGCCGAGATCTTTCCAACAAAAAAAAGTTTGTCCAAATCGGAATGTTCATTCAAAAGTTATTAGGGGGGGACAGACAGACCGACCGACAGACCGACCGACCGACCGACCGACCGACGCACAAATTCCCCATCTCAATACCCTACTTTCAAATTTTTAATTTTTCGATATTCATTTCACCTTTTTATTTTTTTAACTTGGCGATATTTTTTGGACTTGGCGATATTTTTTTAACTTGGCGATATTTTTTGGACTTGGCGATATTTTTTTAACTTGGCGATATTTTTTGGACTTGGCGATAGTTTTTTAACTTGGCGATATTTTTTGGACTTGGCGATATTTTTTAGATGCATTAAGCTACTTTTAATACCTTTTTCGTCTTTCTTTTAATTTTAACGGGAAAGTAGGCTAAAAAGCACCATGTTTGGCTGTCAAGCTCTGTGAGCCAAAATTATTTTTAAATTCTAAGTGTTACTTATCTTTGGTTTTGTGCAGAATTCTTGCAAACATAAAAATAGAAACAACTTCAATCTTCTTCTGACATTAAAGTTAAATGTTTGGCCTATTATTTTATTTATTTTATATCGAACTCAATCAAAAAGTTGAGTTACACTTACATTTAGTTGTTTGACATTCTCTCGCTGCTCAACATTCCTTACATTCAAAGATCATATTTTATTTTTCAGTTTATGCATAACTACGAAACCGTGTCGTTTTAACTATTATTTTATTGCATCATAGCTCCCTTACAAAACCGTTGTTACTAATTCCTTGCTTGTTATTACATCGAATATGTTGACAAGGCTAACTTCCTGTGCGGAAGAGAAAAAATTTCAAATGGAAAAAAGTGACCTTCAATCTATCAATTCTCTGGCCCCTCACTACGTCATAGCTTTTGAAGTCGTTGCCTTAAACTTCCGGAATCTATAACAGACAGGAAATAATCAAGAGAATTCGAGTAATTTTTAAGCGCGAAACAAACATTTGAAGAAGTTGCATTCCATTGGAATGGAGATAAAGGCAGGAATTTCATTTAATGCGTTAAAAATTTTAATTTTTTGCTGTTTGATCCTCCCGGTCGTACGTAAGTACATCATAGCTTAAATTTTTGATTACCTGTTGAGCTTTTCCTTTTACCGTGAAAATTTGCTTTTGATCTTGAACTCATACTCATTACACTACATTTTTTTTTCTTGCTGCCATCGAAACCAACAATTCGTTCAGGATAAAAACTAGTTAAACCTCCTCTCTAGCTAACTTTCTTGTAAAAGTAAAAGCATAATAAGTAAATAAAAGCTTTAAAAAAGGCCTGACAATCAATGATGCCCTAGCTTATCACGATATGTCTTCACAGTTAAAAACATCTTAATATAGGGTAAGTGCTCCAGTAGTCGGCCATTTAAGAGATCTTTTGTGGATCTTGGCTAACCTAGAACTTTCAGCTATCAATACAGCAACAAAAACAAGGTAAAACTTTAGAATGAACCTTTCTGATAGTGAATCATCTACTTGTTTCAGAAATTTAAAAAAAATATATGTTAAAATCCAAGCTGTTGTCAACACATGTAAATGCTCCAGTAGTCGGCCACAGAAATCCAGTGCTCGGCCACGTTGAATCCAGTAGTCGGTCACTTCATTTTCATTGATCTTTTCTGATATAGGGGTTTGAATTAAAAAAACAAAACAAAGGGAAACTTACAACGAACCAGACCCGTCATTTGGGGGGTCAGGAGGGGGGGCGTCAATTGCTCCCCCCCCCCGGTTTTGAGAAATCAGTTAATCAATATATAAATGGGCGTGGTGTTTGCTTTTTTCCGATGAAATTGCATTATGTTTGCACCCTTTGCCCCCCACCCCCATCTAAAAACGTGAAATGACGGGCCTGCAGCGATGCATTATACTTAGTCTGGTCATATTTTTCGTGGTACCTCTGGTACTCAACTGTGTAGATGATCAGGTTAGTGTACTTCTTGATACACTATGTGCTTCACTTCTTTCTCTAACTATCAATATACCATTATTAATTTTAGACAGTACAATTAGCACAGAATTCTCGGGACATTAATGTTTTCATACTTTAGCTGCCTAAACACAGTTTTATTTTAAAACTCGCACTAAAAAAGTATTTTTTTTCTGAATAACGTCTAAAATTATGTCTATATCAAAAATAAAGTAAAAAAAAAAAAAGCTTCTGAAAAAAAGAATTTCAGCAGCACTTACTAAAGATGCAAGAAGGGACAAAATAAACGAAGTTTATATAAAATGTACAAAATGTACTTGCTTAGGAAGTAAAAAAAACAGGAATAGTTTTGTAGTGAACAGCAGTTTTTAGTGATAATGACCAAAGAATCAAGAAATAAAAAACTGCTTTACTGTTTATGTAAACATAAAGACGTAATAGAGTGACATAATTCATGACCAATAATCACGTCGGCACTTAACTGGTTCACATTCATTAGAACGGAATTTCAACATACGGAACATAAACTAAAACTGTAGTTTCAGAAATGATTCCTTCCAAAACTGTGCAAGTAAAAATACATTGAAAAATGCTCTGAAAGGAATCTCCATCAAGGCTTCATCTAGCACAGAATGTTCCACTGAAGCAAGTTTATTTGTTTTAAACTAATTGAAGTAAGATGAAATAAGGAAGTAAATGGAACTCAGGATGTCATGAAAGTAATCTTACAGCTTTCGACAAGAATATTAGTAAACAAGAAATAACCTTGAAAACAACAAAATTTAGTTTGCAACAATGTAACCATGTAGTTTTGAAATTAACTCGGCACAATTCTAATCCTCTAGCGAAGAAAACTCAAGAAGTCAAACATTTGGGGAGAATCATTAGTGAAAATGTACCAACATTTGAAACAATTATCCTAAATAGAGCACAGGGGTCTTGAACCTTTGGTAAAGCAAAAAGTTAAGCATAATAACAAAAGAAAGAATAACTACATGCTTGGCACTCATTAAAAAACTTGAGCCTATTTGACTATTGAAGTAATACATCTTATCTCCTATAATTGGGGAATGTTTATTAACTGACGAATAAGTATCAATAGAAGTCAAATCACTCGTTTCGCTAATTTCATTAGTTTAAGATAAAATTTGATAAGAAAAACTATTAAAACACCATTTGATAATAACTAGATGAGTATTAAAACTTATAATCTTTACTCAACGTATTTAAAAATCTCTTTTTTAGAATTTTCAATTAAATTTACATCACTAGGAGCAATAAAATGTCGAAATGGTGGTCCAAAGAAGTTAAGACATTCAATTTAATTTCTATTTTTCAAGTAAAATAAGCTTTGGAAAAGGTATTTTTACTCAAAACAGTTAAATTGTCGCTGTATTTCAATAAGTTAATTTAGTTTTAATTTGATGAACCCATATTAAGAATGAAAAGCTACATTAAGTATGTGGCCGATTACTGGATAAAACATCCAAACTGCTTAGAACCAGTGGTCGGCCTACCATGGCCGACTATTGGAAATGCAGAAGAATTCTGCACCCAGTAGTCGGCCACCCCTTTAAAAAATAATCGAGTCTAACCAGAAGTTCACTCTTTCATTGAAACATTAAGTTAGACATTCCATTAAGATAAAAATCACTCAAATTTAAAGTAGAATTAAATTAATTAGTGAATTGGCCATTTTAAGAAGACGTGTCCTCTTAGTAGAAAAATAAGCAGAATCGCAATCTTGGATGACGGGCACACCATTCAAAATGAAATGACTCATTACTAATTCAAAAAAAGTACCCAAAACTTAACTGCCACTGGTTGATGATTGAGGATAGGTACATGAATGTGTGAATGCGCCATATCTGATTTTGAATTAAAAATGTACTATTTATGAGGAGTTTTATGTCATTGTGGCCGACTACTGGAGACTGGCCGACTACTGGAGCACTTACCCTATGTTGTCATGCTTCAACATACTCGATCTGCTTTAAACCAAGTTTTTAAAAATAATGATGATTCCTTTGTGAATATCTTCTGTTTCAATGCTCAGAATGCAGTTTAACTTCGTTAAATTTAAGCGTTTTGTGAACGCATCTATATGGGTCATTCTACGCTATTTGAATTCAGACGGCCGAGGGAAAAACTTCATGTAAAACTGATTTTATTCATGTTTTTGTATGCAGAAGCATTACAGACTGTTATCTTTTATATGGACCACCCAATTAATTCACTGCAATTATTTTATTTTAGCATTTATAGCCAAAAATAGTCATAAATGTATACTCCCCTGGCCTGTCCAAATACTAGTTTTTATACAAACATGTTCGACGCTCAATTTTTGCTAACGTGGCATAATGTTTTTTGCCATAATCATACATTTCCATTAACAGAAAAACCTATTTCATCAGTAAACATTGAAGAAATATTTATTATTATTTAAAAAAAAATACTTTTCAACGGGCCATATCAACAGTGTCACCTCCACCTGGCGAACTTCAAAGACTGAAATTTAGCATAAAAAATGCATAAGAATGATGTTGATTGCGAATAACCAGTGTAATACTGAGTAAAGTTAAAAGCAAGCTAAGAGGTTTTAAAAAAATCGAATATTATTGCATCGGTTCTTGTTGAAAGTGCCTCATAGCTTACTGCGTCAGTCGCTGTAGTATCTCCCGTGGTAAGTATAACTTTTGATATTTCATCGTTAAATAAGTATGCGTATGTACAATGTAATGCTTATTGTGTGCAGCCATCATGGTTTACTTGAAGTTCTGGTGAGAAGAACGCGTGATGCTGTTTTTATAGGTAATGTGTGATTTTGTCACTTCTCTGGCGTCACCCCCCTGGCATTTTTTTCAAAAAAAGGGTAAAGATACATTAAAACTGTGCTATAAGCATAATTAATTTCATTTTTAATCCTAATTGCCCCTGTGAAAGTAATTTAAATGAACGTAAATAATGCGGGAAGTATTTTTATTTGGGATCTGCGGTGCGACTTGTATGCAACATGTCGCATTTTCAGGATTAATTTTTTTCATTTTATTACAACGTGAAAAATTTTGTTGAATACAGGTCTTATAGAAATGAGTCCATACTATGATTTTACACCGAAAAATAAGTGAAATAATTGTAAATCAAACCAGAATTCCGCCAATAGTGTCACTCCCGTGGCAACGCATTTTCCCCTGATATCGATAACCCCCCCAAAAATTGAAATTTCGTCTGGCCCTTAACACTACAATCATAAAAATAGCGGCTACTAGTGATATAATGAGTGAAATTGAACAGATTATTTTTTCTTTGGGGACACAAAAAACGCATTGATTGTAGAATCACCCATATATGGGCGATTCTCTGTAAACTCGTCATTTTTCACACGAAATCTGTCCGGGCAAGGTTTTTTGAAATGTTCGTATAATTATAATACTATTGCTCAGAAAATGAATCCATTACTTTGGTTTGAAAGAGGGCCAATTGAAGTTTGTGTTTTTCTGATAAATCATGATAGGGGGGAAGTCCCCCGCCTTGTATAACTAGGCAGGGGACTGTGCCAGGTAACTGTTTTTTTGCTCTTTGTTGCGTAATATCTGCAAAACTATTGGAACAAAATCAATTACGAGACTACCAATCAATTTAGGCACAAATCGTGGACATAATAACTAATATGTTTTATAATTAAATTAATTGACATTGATAAAATCACTTCCCAGAGGACTGTTTTCGCAACGACCCTGATGCATACTTTCATCACAAATGTGGCTCCCAAACTAAACAAAGTAGCGTTTCAACACCGTTCTCAGCGATTTCGGCAAATTCACACTGATTACTTTAAATTTCATGCCAAAAAGAATTTGCAAAAGTTACAGATTTTTCGTATTACAGCTTTGAATTTGTTGCAGGGGACTGTTTGAAAAAATTCCGGACAGAATTTACATGACAATTTTAAGTTTTAGAAATACGTAATTATACCTTATTTCATAAGAAAAATATAGCTTCATTATTCTATTTTTAGATATTAATTGCCAAATTTATGTAGTGTTAATAGGTTTTTTGAAATACTATCTTAAACAGTTAGACTATGGGATTGGGACAGCCAGGGGACTGTGTTTTTGGCGCTTAGATAATTTCTAGAAAAAAAAATTAAATAGTTATCACTCCAAATACAATTGGGCCACAAAGTATTAATACTTTACTTGGATTAAGAGCGATAATTACTTTATTACACTTTATTATTTTTTAAATACTCAGTCCGGACAGCCAATTACCAGTTTACAGAGAATCGCCCATATTCAAAAATAAAGCATTGTGATAAAAGTTTTGAAACGAGTGTTAATTTGGAAGGAAAAAAAACTGCAGCTTTCAAGGTCTGTCGTAACTCAAAAGGAAATGAACCTTTCTTTAAAACAAACTACATTTTTTAGTCATTTTCAAATCCCGATTTATTTTAATTATTTTTCTGCTTTTCCAAGTTGACCAAAACCAACCATGCGTGTTATTAAAATGCCGTTTCAGCTATTCTTGACCTGAAAGCAATTATTCGAAGCGGTGTTTCAAAGTGCAGGTGTTTACAAAAAGTAAAAATTTATGAAAGTTCCTTCCCACTAAGTGCGGGATATGCAGACTTCGATGTCAGAAAGGGAATGTGATGAGAACAAAAGAAAAGTGATTCTTCTGAAACTCGAAAAAGAGATTTAGTTAAAAACTGCTTGTTTTTAACCAAGCGAATTTTTTATTTTAAAATATCTAAAAAACATTACAAGCATCCTCATACACTATAATGTTAAAAGTAGTAATGAAGTCAAATTTTGGTGTTGTCTTCGCAATATTCAGTCGGGTGCCTCAAAATCTGGAGGTAAAAATGTTTGGATTTTTTTTATTCACTTTAAATTATTTCGTTTCTTCTTCTTATTATTTTTATAGCCTCGTTCGGCGTCCCCAAGCGGCTGCTTGTGTCGCTTGCCCCCTCTAATAAGCGCTGCGCGATTTTCGTTATCCGCGATATCCATGCCACCCGATTCCGCTGATAAATCCAGAGTGTACTGTACTCCAACAGTTCCCACACGTTATGTTTCACGCGATTTGTAAAGGCCAACTCATTTCTACCCCTACAGCAATATGCCATCTGCCAGATTATCCAAAGCACGGTTTCTATTCTCCTGACAAACTGAGTTACTCCATGGGCGAAAGCATTACCTATACCTGCAGTGATGGATACCATTTACTGGGGAAGAGTACAAGAACTTGCGAAGCAACCGGCATGTGGAACGGTCAGACACCGTTTTGTGGTAAGTGCATTTTCATTGGAAAGTTTCAGGCCCACCATTTCTCTCCAGCGAATAGATTAACAAGCATCTACTCATATTGATTGATTAGGAGGACACCTTATTAGAGAGAAGGTCAAAGTTTGTTGTCTTATTCATGATCACCAGATTGTAATAAACGAACATGCAAATAAACTTCACTGCGCGGCACTGTTAATCATACTCTCATTTTTCTTTGCTTGAAATCATATTTCTTGTAGAAGTCACAAGTTGACCCCTTATCATAAAACGATGTACTTACTACCACTTTTTAGAATATACTTCTGCAGGAAATCAGGACGATTTTTTAAGAATGTGCTTATGTATGGAAATCAGGAACATTTCAATATTTTTTTGCGCATTCTAAGAAACACGTTCAGTGCACTACAGCAGGATTGTTGGAGCTCGGCCTTGGACAAGTTCACTTTAAAACCGTTGAAAACAATAGAGAAGCATAGGTTGCAATAATCAAAATTTTGTTTTCATAAACAATTTTTTTTCATAAAACGTCGTTGTTTGTTTACAACATTAAATAAAGTTTCAACTGAAAACTGCCCCCAAACTTCACGTTAAGGAGCACATTCCACATTGTGAAATTTTTGATTTACTACTTGCTTTTACTACCTTTTCCATAATCTACGAACTCGAACTGAAACGTGGCTTGTTTCATTTCAGATAAACCAACTCAGCTGTCCATGCCTAGCTGGACCACTGACAAGATGGTGGACGGAAACAAAAACACGTGCCATCCCATAATACACGGAATGACCTTCACCTTGAAAACGGCTGGAATTGTCCAGGCAATCCGTGTCCACATACCTGCCCAACGTATGTCTTGCTCCCCTGTTTCATGATCTCGCCATTAGTAATAATTCTTTCGAGTTAAATTGCAATCAATTGTACCAAAAGAGCTCAACTCAAAAAAATTGAAAACTGTTTTCATTAAAAGATGGAAACATTTCTTAGTTTTTAACCGACTTCAATAAAGAAGGAGGTTTACAGTTTGACCGAGATATTTTTTTCTGATATATGTTCATCGATTTCTCGAAGACGCCAGGACCGATTTCAAAAATTGATTTTTTGGTTGGGTATACATTTCAGTTGGTCCCATGGTCTCATAGTCCAGGTTTGATAACGGGATCCCGAAGAAATCGAGGGAAATCTTTAAATTGTAATAGTAATCAGGATGACAATTTTGAATGAAGGCTTATCTGGAGCACATAAGGAAATTCATTTCTATAGTATTTTTATCCTCATCCAATGTTGATAACAGATAACGAACCACGTAGATAGTATTTCTATCGCGAGTAACTTGTATTGCTTTGAAATATAACTTAGTTGAAAAGCCGTTAATATTTAAATGGCTTTGATTAACGTTGCCCACAAATAAATACCAGAGAGTAACAATATTAGTTATTAGGGTCAATTTATAGACAGGTCGACGCAAAATGATAATCTATGCGTGCCTCATGGTTCTCTAAAGGTGCCATAAGGAACCAAGTGGCACTTTCAAGGGTGCCATAGGGTGATACAACGTTTCCCCTTAAAGGTGCCGTATGCAACCTGTAGTTTGAACAGTGTAATAACTGAAATTAAAATTAATATTGAAGATGCAAAGCATTCAGTTTATATACTTTTTCTATAATACTAATTTCAATTTTTAAGCGAAATTGAAAGTAATACTGTCGGCCCCGCTTAAACGAATACTGCTGGTTCCAAGAAATATTATGCGATTAAGCGAGGTATTTGTTTAAACGGGGATCTTTATCATTGCGCTATGGCATCGGTTCCAGGATTTTTTATTCGTATAAAGTCGGTATTCGTTTATCCGTTACCCGGCGGGGACGACAGTACTTAGAAACAACTTTTTTGATAAACGCAGTGAATTAATTTACTCTTTTTTTTCTCTTAGCTCCGACAAAAATTAGCGTTCTCACAATTCAAGATAAAGTTGTTAAAGCCTGCAATGATTATGAAACAACAGCAAGTAAGTTTATTGCTTTTTCTGAAAATATAAGCCAGTTTGTGGAGTGTTTGTTTGTTTTTCTCAAACGGGGCTGCGTATGGTTGCTAACCATTTGCAGACCTAGTGCATTCCCCGAAACCGACACCCATTCTTTCATGTGGCGCCACTATCGACAGAATACCATTGCATGAGAATTCTGATGCACAGTTTCCCCACTAAATGGAGGCACCTGGGCTTCATTCGATGCGAACCTTTACTGGGATTTTAATTTTGCCAAGTGATACTCAATGCCACACGAGTACTCGAGGATCTTTTACATGCCGCGTAATTATACGACATGGACGCTGTCGATTTTCTGCATTATTTGACAAAAAAATAATAAGTTTTTCATGTAATTTTACTTTGGTAAGTAGCAATAACAAGAATTTTTTTTTAAATTAAAGTGAAAATTTTCAGCTGTACCTGGTTTCCCCTAAATACAACATGATTTTTTTTTTTTTTTTTAAAGTAAGAACACTCGTGTTTCTCTTTTTTCAGACACCGAAGAATGGGTACTGTTGGAATGCGAAAATGTGGAGGAAATGGCAGACAGAATACGAGTCTTGCACATTGGTGAAGGAGAAAATAAAATAGAAATTTGTGAAATTGACGCCTACATCCATAACGCTGGTGAGTAAAATCGGTCATAAAACTGCCACTCAAAATTATTGTAAAGATTTAAAAAAAAAAACAAAAAAACATTTTTTAAACCCCCACTTTTTTTCTTTTTTTTTTTTTTTTTGGCTGCTCGAACGTTCATTTCATTTTAAACACATCAGTTTTTTTTTCGTTCTCTTTTCTTCGTCTCATTATCAATTATTTTGTATGCATACAGTAATACTCACATTCGATCGTCATATTATTTTAATCTTATTTGAAAAAACTAGGTGTTCCCTTTTAGTGTAACCCAGCAGCGTACAAAGACTTGGGTGCACTCCCCCCTCCCCGCCAGAAGATAAATATATTTAGCTATGAGAAATACATTTTCAGTGTCACTTAAAAGACATATTTTTCTGGGTTGTGTGTCCTCAAACCATATGAACCTCCTTCCTCCGCGGTGCCTGCGGAGCGCTGTGCACGCCACTAGAACCTTTGTTATGTAGCCTGTTTTATCAGCTGTAAAATTTTTCCACTGCTGTCAAAAGAGAGCCAACAAGAAAAGTCTTTTCTAGTGAATATTCAATATTATTAGTCTTTTCGGAAAATTTGCCTTAGAGTATAATAGATACGAAGCATAATTCGGATTTTTCTAACACTAGAGTTTTTCTATGTGTAAGTTTTTAAATTATAATCGCTTCATTGTTGAGATTTAACTTGGTAAATTAGCAGGTTAAAGGAGTGAAAATATCAACTGCCAGACAAAGAAGTTTCACAAATTGCTGCAAAAACTGCGTTGATGTTCAACAGTCTCCTTAGTATATCTTCAGCCGCCCAGCAATTGCGGCCTCGCTTTTCAAGATCAGCAAAGAAGACCCAAAGGATTTTTTACAGATTAAGCTGTTGAGATTTTTTTACTGAGGATGTCTTCAACAGCTTTCAAAGCAATCTAAAGCTTTCCATATGCACATCATGGTGACGTCATCATCAATAAGTAACTCAAATATGTGATCTGAAAAAAAAAAAAGAAAAACTAGCTGTCGTGGCCGTCACGAAACTTTCTTCTATATATCTATCTTATGAATTCCAGTTACAAAATAAAATACTCGCCCGAATAGTTGGAGACAGCTCCAATTTCCCAAATATCGTAATACCCCTGCAAATGCAGAATTATTGTGCGAAATTGGAAATCATTGCAAAAGCCTTGTTTAGATTAATTGCAAACATTTTATTTGTTAGTAAAAAGAAATTGTCAACAGTTAAAAATTTCAAATCATTGAAAGTTTTCAGATGTTTTGATAAATAAATAAATAGCGTAAAAGCGATTTTTTAATGAATTTATTTTTCGCATTGTTGACTTAGCGCAAAAATCACCCCACCCTGCCCCTGGCGCGATTGGCGCCAAAATTTAATCGATGCTTGCTTCCATATTGGGTTAGTGTTATTCCAAATTTCATTCAAATGGCAGCAACATTTCTCGAGATATAACAGGTGCAATGACAAAATAATCACTTTTGATTGCACGACCCCCCTTTAAGCAATTGACACAAAAATTGAATCAGCTCTTGTACTCTTCAACGTCTACTTGAGTACCAATTTTTGTTCGATTTCATTCATTACTTCTCGAGATATAGCAGTTACATTAAATAAGAAGAACGCTCGATTGCTCCACCCCTTTGAGATATTGACACACAAATTGAATCAGCACCTGTACTCAATAGGGTCTACCTATGGACCAATTTTCGTTTGATTCCGCCGGTTACTTCCTTAGATATAGCGATCACCCACGCGCAGAAAACGTGCGATTGCTCCACTCCCCTTGGAGGAATTCGCGAAAAAAAAGTTAGGTACACCAGTTCATATGGTGGTACATATGTGCAAAAATTTTTGTTCGATTTCATGCAGTAGTTTTAGCTCTAGCGCGGCCACAAAAACTGGACACACACATACAGACTCACACACACACACAGACAGACATTTCCCAAAAATGGTCGAAATGGACTCAGCGCACCTCAAAACGTGCAAATCCGTCAAAATTCGACGTTCGAAAATTTTCACGAATCCAATACTCTCTTCTATATATTAAATATAGAAGAAAGTAATAATAACTTCATAAATCTAACCTTTATTGCTTACATCTTGTGTTATTACATAACAATACTACTGTCCGTCCGTGAAAAACGCGCCTAGCACGCGCGAACAGTGCCACTTTAAAAAGGGTAGATGGGTTTGGGTGATAACTTTCCGAAGTTTGAAACTTGAAACTTGCATTTGCTATATCCTTTTGACATATTCAACTAAATTATGTACTTGAAATTAGCGTCGTTCTACGTTGTTTGATACGGCATAAAATGCTTATTATTATTCTTCCCCTTATTGTTATCTCACCTATCACCCCTATTTTGGTAAGATCAGAGAAGACCTGACGCATGCGTAAATGCGCGGAAGGTTTTACCTAAGAAGATCAGACAGTAGAATTTACAACATGAAAAACATACTAGAATTTACAACATGTAGCAGTGGTTAGGTGCAGGGCTAAATTTGCATGATAGCTCACAGAAGCTCAGTTCTTGTACTTCTTTTCAATTTTATATGAACTTTCACATATTTGACAGAATTGTGGCTATTTACGCTTGAAAACAGTTTATGGACACTGTAAAGCTCCTGCACTTCTTTGCTAGAAATTAAGCTCCGTTTAGATATTGACGCATCTAATTGGTTACCGTCTGATTCTCTTAGGTGGTCTCTAAACCCTTCCATGAATCTGAGCATGTCCCAGGTCTTCTCTGATTTTAACAAAATGGTGATGATAGGAAAGACGACAATGAGGCAAAGGATAAATACAGTCATTTTGAACAGTATTAAACTTACCACCTGGAATAAAAATAATTTCCAAAGACATTTTCCTTTAAAACTAGTCATCTGGATGCACCACTGATAAGATTAAAGTGTTTGTGACTACAAATACGGGACCATTTGATGAGTTAAGTAGTCTTAAAGTTCAAGCAAGTAAGTTTTCTAACGGTTGCGTTATTCATGTATTTAACAAAGCAGGTAGTTTCATTTCGTCAAACTGGCGAGAAAGATTGCCAAACATAGGCTCCTCCTAATTTCTTGACAAACTTTCGCTTTTTGATCTTAACAGCTTTTACTTTCGCTAAAAATGAAAGGTGCACTCTATATCATCATTGCTCTGAATATCTTGATTGCCGAAGGCATCATCGTCTAAGGTGGCTCTCAGCCACGCATTCAGAGGTGCCTCAATGGGAGGTCACGAGAGGTCACTGTGACCAATCCAAAAAATGTCCTCATTCGGCATATTCTGACTGACGATTCGGAAATTTTGGAGTACTTATTCTGTTTTTATCATTTTTTAATGAGGAATAATTCGGTACCTCAGAAACAGACGAACGTAAGTCCATTTTCGTAATTTTTCAGCAGCGGGCGAAAACGATTGTCGATTGCATGCTAATAGGATGGGGCTCGCGCTCTTTTAACGCTGCTGAATAATTGTGAAGGAATTTCTTTTACAGAATAACGTTCTCATGGGTCGATGCAGATTAAGACAATGCAATAATCAAACGAAAATCACCATTTTTGGACTTACGTCGTTTTAGTTCTGACGTACAGAATTTCGCTTCTCATTAAATGTAGCTGTTTCATCTACACAACTTTTTTTTTTTTCAAATCATCCGGCAAAATTTAAATTTTTATTTGGCGAAATTAAGAATTTTCCACCTCCCATCCTCCCAACAATTTTACTTTTGGGCCCCTCTGTGTAAGTTTGAAGAACGTCTGAGTATGCTTTTCTTTCAGGCGAATGGTGTATATTTCCCCCTAATTACTACGTCCGTTCCGGGAACTTCGAAATTAGTCGTGACAAAGCCATCCTCCACTGCTCGACTAAAGTCAAAGAAAAGATTGGTTACATGATGTGTCGAAACAACACGTGGACGGGTTTCGATCTTTTCTGTGAAAGTAAGTTTCACAATTTTTGCTGTTAAAACAAGCCTTTTCGATTCAATTGAAATGGTAACAATACAACTTGAGAACAATCAGTACGGTTCTCGTGAAGTTCGAGTTTCCTCCCCAGTCGTTTTCGACCAGTCAGCTGGAAAATATCGCATCGGATTCCCCAATCAGATGTTTACACATGGAAAGTTTTTTTTTCCTCACAAATCATTTTGGAATTAAATGTGTGTAAGATTACTTCATTCAATAAATAATTGTTTAATGCATAATTCCTTTAAATTTGTTTATTTTACAATCATTTTGATATACAAATTACACGCAAAAAAATCGGCTATACCTTAACTTCTGGAGCTGGACTGTCGTTTCGGAATTTTCCGGGTATTTTGTTTTTTCAAATCGTACCAGAAAACCTCAAACCATGTTCATTTTCATGTTAATACATTAGTTTTCCAAAGACAACGAAGGACAATAATCCCCTACCACCCCCCAAATGACGTTCCTGTTTTGGAGGCCCGTGTACTTTAAAAACACTTTGATTTTGGTGTAAAAATCATCCAAATATGAAAAATCGAAAAGAAAAAAAGATTTTTTTATTTAAAGGACTATTTACTTCTGTTCCTAATTCTCCATACCCTGACTATATGTAAAATTTCACAATTAAATGGCTTTCACCTTATTTAAAGAATGAACCAAATATGAAAAAAAAAAAGGTTTTCGTGGAAAATCTAACTTAGTTTGCGATTTATTTAGCTATATCTCTACTACTGGTGCGTGAAATAATTTCCAGTGTTACTTCTAAAATTTTCAGCGAACTAACAATCTCATTTTTTTTCCTGTGAGGTAGAAGGGTACATACTCATTCATAACAGATTATAAGTAAAATAAGACGACGTACATAACAATATACATAAAAATATTAAAAAGAGTTTTTACTCGTAACTTTTTTTAATGCTTTTATTTGTACTGAAAAACACGTTGTATTATTTTACTCATTTTTTAGAACAAAGTTTGACTGCTTTTTCACAAATTCAAGATATATTATGTCAGAAAACAAAAATCATGCCTACCTACATGCAAATACAATTACTTCTTTAAGTCAGAGGAGGGACAATTGCCCCCCCCCCCCCCTCCCTACTG
The DNA here is from genome assembly GCA_038373865.1 of Uloborus plumipes. Taxonomy (NCBI): domain Eukaryota; kingdom Metazoa; phylum Arthropoda; class Arachnida; order Araneae; family Uloboridae; genus Uloborus; species Uloborus plumipes. Next base: position 27,466 of record JAXGGA010003792.1, read on the forward strand.
ATTCAACAAACAATATCTTAAAAGAGATATTTATTTAGAAAAGTTTTATTTCTCTCTTCTCATGCAGGTTAAATATGAAGTATTATAATAATGTTTTCTGAATTCCGTTTTGAGTGAATGCAAATAAAATTGTATGATTTGGATGGATTTATGTACTAACTAACAAAAATATCCGGCGTTGCCTGGGTCAGTAATAATATTGAGAAACAATTTATACTCACCTTTGTTTTTTTTCCTGAACTGAAAGAACTCGAAACACACCGCTTTGACGATTTTTAAAATGTCGCCAAATTTGCGGTAGCTGTTTTGTTATACCTAGGATAATTTTGCTCCCCTCCTTACTTTATGAAAATACATTATTAAGTATTATTATGTCACTAATTTTTGTCACAGAGAAATAGTCATCAAATGCTGAGACACTATTGCTGACCATAAAATGATGCTAAAAGTTTTTGTCCTAAATGATTTCGAAATTAATGGGAACATTTGACAATTATTTGTGCAAAAACGCAAATTAATGGCAATTTTAGTCTTGTTTAAGGGTTTTATTAATTTAGTATGCGGCTTACCTTACGTTTTGACATAATTTTAACAAGAAGTTCTGTCAAGAACTAAACGAGCCTACTTTCTCGTACATCGACATCGGTATTCTAGCATCTGATCATTGTTCTCTCGATTATCTGAGACTGAAAATTATGTCAAACATACCTTTTTAGCACTTAAAGCTGATTTCTAAAAGCAAAATATACCCCTCTCATCAGATGAAATAGACACGCAAAAAGTAAATAAACGAATAAATACAGTTTTGTCGCACCTTTTAAAGAATGTAACTGTAACAGTTCTTCCGTAGAAAAAATCCTCAATCGTTTTCAAAAAAAAATAATAATAAAATAAAATAAATAAATAAATAAATAAATAAAAGTACAAAGAGCATCATATAGTCCAGGCTAGTGTCCATTGAAATGTCATCGAACCTAAAATTTTTACATATATGACATTTTTTGGCGGTTTCTATATGAATTTGACCTGCTGATTCCGAATCCGTTGAGTGCCAGACGCTAAACCTTGAGCATTTTTATCAAAATGGCGAAATACAATATGGCTGCTGTAAAAGGTATGAACAAATTAATGGAAACGTACGTGCAATGAAACATTTTATACACTTAAAAAGGATTGTACTCTTTAGTCAAAATATAATTCTATTGAAAATTTACATTTATGAAAAGTATACGAATAAAAAAATTATCAAAATGGTAAAATTCAAGATCTCAGCCTGAAAAGTTGTAAGGTTTGTTTTCAGGTATTAATCATTTTTTAAACCGTAATTTACATGAAAATAGAATGTTTTAACAAAGATAAATGTTTAAAATAATATGCAGGGAGCATAAAAAATGTGATTTAGCCAAAAAATAACACTGTAAAAATATTTAGAAACATTCCAAACTTAAGTTTCGGGATTTTGCCGGTTTAAACCAATTTCCTGCAAGTCTTTTTTCATTTTACTACTTCAAATGACAGTACAAATCACCATACCTACCATCTCTACAAAAATGTGTTTAGTTTTTTTTTCCTTTCTTGATGTGATATAGACTTAAACGTAAAGTATTGATAGGACTTAAAATGCAGAGGACTCGGGTAAAATTGGCAAGACACAGATGCATGCATGTGACAAAACGTGTCCTCAAGGATGCCACTAAACATTAAGAAGGTTAAAACAATGCTTACGTTCACCGCAAAGACTAAAATCTGTGATTCAAATCATACGCCAGACACAAGAATGGTATATGGTTTAATGGAGTCATCAAGGGAAAGCTTCCTTGCAGAAATTATTCAGTCATGAACTGGCTCCTCTTCCTACTGCTTTATTTGATGATGAGTGAAATATGAGAGGTCCAAATAAATCTGCACAAGAGTCAAAACTAAAGGCAGTTTTCAGGGTAGGCGGTAAGAGTAGTCCAGAAATTATCATTCTTGGTGAATGTGCAACATTGTGGGTAGTACCTATACTCGCAAAGCTACCTGCTTGAGTAATTGTATTGATGGTGCAGAAAACCTTATTAAGCACGAAATACAAACCATTCTTGCGGTGCACAATCTGTTTAAGAGATACGATAAATTTAGTACTACGTCACAACGTCGAGCCACACAAGAGAAAAATGTCTATTGTGTTTTTCAACTTAATGAAAAATCACCGCTTTCTAAAAGAGATATCTTACTGAAAATAGTACCAAATATGACGCAAGTAATTAAGTTTGTTGTGAACTGACTGCGTTCGATCCCCAGGTCAATGTGCAATTATTACTGGTACCGATTCTTTTCCGATTAGATTGGTGTTGGAATTCTACAAGCTTTTGTTTCTCATTAAGAAGCTGATGTGATTATGACTCACTATTTAGCTAAAGTAAGTAGTATTCCAAAAGAATTGAGAAACCTTCCAGATTAAAGTAAGTCACTTTACGGCAAGAAATTGTAAACTTCCCAAAAACTCTTAAATAGGTTGATGGTAACAGTTCAGCACTTTTCTGGCTTACAAAGAAAGCTCCTGAAGCAGTTTAACAAATATGGCCAGTGCTAAGGCAAAAACTGCAAGCAAATAGCTAAGCCGCTTATTTGTTTTGCAATTCATCCAAAACTACAATATCGAGAGATTGCACATACCCTTACTTGGGTGAAGTCAATTTGGACAATCCATTATCGAGTTGAAGGCAAAACACTAAACAAACAGATTGGATATACCTTCCAACTGGTAGCTAAAAATATCTTTCACACCAGTGAGAAGTTCGCATTCATGCAACTTGTATCAACATGGGAAACTTTTTCGCAAAAGAAACTTGTTTCTTGCAGGAAATTGGTTTAAACCGGCAAAATCCCGAAACTTAAGTTTGAAATGTTTCTAAATATTTTTACAGTGTTATTTTTTGGCTAAATCACATTTTTTATGCTCCCTGCATATCATTTTAAACATTTATCTTTGTTAAAACATTCTATTTTTAGGTAAATTACGGTTTAAAAAATGATTAATACCTGAAAACAAACCTTACAACTTTTTTGGCTGATATCTTAAATTTTACCATTTTGATAATTTTTTTATTCGTATACTTTTCATAAATATAAATTTTCAATAGAATTATACTTTGACTAAAAAGTACAATCATTTTTAAGTGTATAAAACGTTTTATTGCACACACGATTCCATTAATTTGCTTCATACCTTTTACAGCAGCCATATTGGATTTCGCCATTTTGACAAAAATGCTCAAGGTTTAGCGTCTGGCACTCAACGGATTCGGAATCATCAGGTCAAATTCATATAGAAACCGCCAAAAAATGTCATATATGTAAAAATTTTAGGTATATGGCCTTCTAGCCTGGACTACATAACACATTTTATCAAACAAAGAAAAAAAAAAAAAAGAAAAAAACACTCGTCCGTTAATAAAATGTCTCGAATTTCACTTTTAATCCGTTGCCAGTTGTTAAATATAAATTCAGAATAAAATGCCACCGTGAATGAAAAATTTTTGTAACAAAAAAAATCGTCTGCCAAAAAAAAACAATAAATAAAATAAAACAAATGAATAAATAAACAAAAAATCGACTGCACAGTCAGTCATTTTTTTTTTCTGAGCCTGCATATCCGCCATATTTGCGGAGTCGGAGTCGGAATCAGAGTCCTCACAGAAGATTATTCAGAAAAGTACTTTGCAAACATTATTTATCAAAACCATTTTCTTACCAAGTTAGTTTGAAGGAAATCCGACTTCAAGTTCTTTTTTCTGAACGGTTCAATATTGAACAAAAAATGGTTCAAATCAAGAAGCGAAATGTGGGAATGAGCCTCTCCGAGATCTTTCAAACAAAAAAAGTTTATTCCATGCGGACGGTTCACTCAAAAGTTATTAGGTGGGGACAGGTTGTTTGAACGGTTCAAAGTTGAACCAAAAATTGTTCAAATCGAAAAATCAAGCATGGGAATGAGCTGTACTCGCCGAGATCTTTCCAACGAAAAAAAGTTTGTCCAAATCGTAATGTTCATTCAAAAGTTTTAGGGGGGGGGGGGGGCAGACAGACCGACCGACCGACCGACCGACCAACACACAAATTCCCCATCTCAATACCCTACTTTCAAATTTGTAATTTTTCGATATTTATTTTACCTTTTTATTTCTTTTTGGCTTTTTTTCGGACTTGGCGATATTTTTGACTTTGCGATATTTTTAACTTGGCGATATTTTTTGGACTTGGCGATATTTTATAAATGCAATAAACTTTAAATACTTTTTTCGTCTTTCTTTTATTTTTAACGGGAAAGTAGGCTAAAAAGGTTTTTAATGGATATATACGGAATCGATCAACAAAAGAAAAAAAACTGAACTTTTCAAATGTGGGAGCATTATTTTGATGAGTAAGATTTTGCCGCAGTCGATAAATATCAGACAATAATCGTTTTATTTTGGTTACGTCGTGTAAGAAGTAAAGTGTTTTTATAATTCAACTTCGCAGAGATGGCCTATGACTCCTCCTTTTTTCAGGATTGTCCATTTTTAGGAAGGGGTGATACGCAGATGAAAATTGAGGAATGGGATTCACAATTGATGGGGGAATTTGAATGGGTAGAAATTCTACCTATTTTAAGGAATGGACTCGTTTTCTCATTTGATTGACACCGGCCATCTCGTTGCGGTTGAATTATACTTAGTCTTTGGCACAAAAACTGGTGTCAGCTGAAAAAATCGCCGAGAATCTCAGCTATTAAAATCTTCTTGCAACAAATTTGGCAAAATTCCTGTTTAATTGGATACAAAGTAACTGCCCAATTATAAGTACCCCGAGAAAGTGCCCAATCAACGCAAACAAATATAAGAAATGCCGTTAAGTTGTATTTAAAGCTTCATCAAATTGGAAAATAATGAGCCTATTCCAGTTTTTAGTTGCCAATCTCTTCAAGCGATTATGTTACCGATACTCTAAAACACATATTTACAAAACTCGCAAAAATAATTGATGCAGTGAACAATCTATAAATAAAGGAATGCAATTTATTCTACAAAATAATATTAGCACGTTTCAAAAAAGCACAAAAAAAAAACACATTGCTTAAGGATAAATATTCCAACACCAACCAAGACTGCAAAATGTTTCAAAATACAAATCATGGTAAAAGCTCGTTAGAGAGCGGGCGCGAGAGCGTTTCCAATGCCTATGTAAAAGCCATGACAATGGAAGGGTGTTTTTTTTAGAGGTATAGAACTTTAAGTTGGCAACAGTTTTTTAACTGGCGGCCATTTTGTCAGCTGTCAAGTGATTTATGTTTAGTTTGGTTTGGCATTTCAACATGAATAGACAGACGCTTGAACAACGCTTCCAAATTGTGCAAATTTGTAAGCAAAACAAAGCCTTTGATCCCGATTTTTATAAGCGAATTTTATTTAGCGATGAAGCTCACTTTTGGTTGAATGGATACGTCAATAAACAAAATTGCCCTATTTGGAGTGATGATAATCCTCATGTGTATGTTGAGAGACAGTTACATCCAGAAAAACTGACTGGTGTGCTCTATGGGCTGGTGGAATAATTGGTTCGTACTTCTTTAACCCTAGAATACTAATCATGAGTAATTTTTACTCATCTTTCTATTTAGTATTAGCGTTAAAAAAAAACACGTTAGTATTCTAGGGTTAAAAACGATGCTGGCCAGAACGTTACAGTCAATGGTGACCTCTATAGAGCAATGATTACTGACTTTTTATTTCATTAGTTGAACAATTATGATGTGCAGGAGCTGTGGTTTCAACAAGATGGCGCAACATGTCACACAGCTCGTGCCACAATTGATTTATTGAAGGATACGTTTGGCAATCGCGTAGTTTAAAGTTTTAGGCCCGTGAATTGGCCACTAAGATCGTTCGATTTAACGCCGCTTGACTATTTTCTGTGGGGATATGTGAAGTCGCTAGTCTACGCCAATAAGCCCACAACGATTGACCACTTAGAGGACAACATTCGCAGCGTTATTGCTGATGTACGACCACAAATGTTGGGAAAAGTAATCGAAAATTGGACCTCCAGATTAGACTACGTCTGAGCAAGCCTTGGCGGTCACATGCTAGAAGTCATATTTAAATTATAATGCCAGAAGATTATCTTTCGAATAAAATAAATTTCATGTCAATTAAAAAAAATCATCTTTCTTTTATTCCATTTCAAAGTTCTATACCTCTCAAAAAAAAAAAAAAAAAGTAAAATAAAATAAAAAAATAAATAAAAAAATAAAATAAAAAAATAAATAAAAAATAAAATAAAAAAAAATAAATAAAAAATAAAATAAAAAAAAACACCCTTTATTAACATGAAGCTGAAAAAAAAATTACTTTTTGATTTGGCTTGAGAAAAGCCTTGAAAATTTAATGCGAAAAGTGGAAATGATACACGTAATTCTAGCTATCGACAGGCAGGCCCGTGCTGGCCCACCGGGACACCGGGGCGTATCCCGGTGCGCCCTCCTTTACGGTGCCCCTTCGCCCCTTTCCTTTCTTTTATTCAGCAAGTGAACATTTTTATGAAAATCGAGCAGATAACCAGTTTATCTTAAAACCAGTTTGAAAGAAAATAACCTCAATTAATAAAAGTGTAAATGTATCCCACAAAAAGTGAACATTAGCAATTGATCAATGAGGTACAAAAGCTTGCACATACACGCAGCATATAGACCTGCGATAAGTCCAGTCAGCTCAAAAGAAAGGGTCGAAAACTTGGGAATTTCGGGGAACAAAGCAGTAAATTACACTCCATGTAGTGGCGTACATAGCACCCCTGCAGTCCGGGCTGGGCGAGAGGGGGCGCATGAGGTTTGAGGACACACGATCCAGGAAAATAGCCCTATAATTTTTATAGTTTATTGAGGGGGTGGGGGACGAACTAACAAATCTTGCTGAAGAGGGGCGCACTTAAGTCTATGTACGCTACTGACTCTATGTTTCATCTGTTGATGTTAACACATAGTTCATTCTGTGCTAAACTACCTTCTCCATTCCCCTGGCTTCCTCTTGGTGTATTTCGAGATAACTAGTAGCAGACCGGGCTTTTAAAAATGTTCTAGGGAAAATATAAAACGGGAAAAGGACAGTGGTTGGTTACGCAGACAGTTTTGAAAGCTTTTATGGCAGAAATGGGTTAGCTAAAGTGGCGCCCCACTCAGCTACTTCCTAAGATATAACGCCTCCAGGGGCGCCCCAATTAGAAGGCACGGAAGGTCGCTGCAACCACCCGAAAACATTTCTTATTCGACAAATTTTGTCTGACTACTCGGCAAATTTGAAGACATAATTGTAATACTGCAACTATAAAATGTCCGAGTGCCCTTTTTCATCAGATGTACTTATGTGCGCATCATACCGTATTTTATCATTCTGCAATATTTGAGTTCTATTCGACAAATTCATAATTCCCGCTCTTCCAGCAATCTCCCAATCTCATGCGCCATCACCCACGCAGCCCCGGCTGGGCGGGAGGGGGCGATCGCATGAGGTTTGAGGGCACACGATCCAAGAAAATCGCCCTATGATTTTTTTAAATAAAGGGGTGGGGTACAAATCGTCTGAAAATTTTCGTAATTAAAGGTTGAAAAGCGCGATTTCAGGCCCATGTGTTTTCACATATAATTATGTTCCTGCATTAAAGGAGGGGGTGGTATGACCCCTTATCCCCCCATCCTTGACATCGTCACAGCCCAGTGTCCAGATGAAGGCTGAAGGGGCGCCCCCCCCCCACCCGAAATCCAAAATGTTTTGTGATGTAAAACAGAAAAAAATTCTCCCTTTTTTTAAATTTCAAATGGCAGAAAAAAAAGAATGAAGTTTTTCTTCTTAATTTTGTAACTATTTTTTAACTGAAATTTTTCCACTTATTTTGTAAAAAAAAAAGTTTGATAGTTGAAATTCTCATTAGCTGTAAACAGACTTGTAAATAAGGCTCTTATTACACTTCCTGCTCTCTTTCCCAAATTAATGCAAGCTACTTGACAGTTTGGTCGGCGGGCACTCTTCTATAAAACTTACACCACCCCAAATTCTACCCCACCGGGGCCCTACCTTCCGATTAGACTGAGATTGCTTCTTGGCAGCCCTGATTCAATCAAGATGGTATTTTGTTGGTTCTCATTTTTAAGCTTTTGTAGCCCTCGAGGGATTTTAAGCTAAACATGGCTCTAATCAACAAAAAACCACACAAAAACGGATACGTTCACAGACCCTTCGCTTTATTGGGGCCCCCTTAATCCTGGAAAAATTATACTTCAAAGAAGTGTTTCATACAAATGCTTGAAAATATTTTGTTAAATGTAGCTGTAAACCTTTAATTTTAAAGTTTCTATCATAAATGGGGAGGGGAGGGGGTGGTATATCAAGTTGCCCGGAATTCAGCTAATTGATAAAAAAAAAATATCCTCTGCGAAATGCAAAAATCATGTTCCAGCATTTTTTGTAGCACATTTCCCAAATTAATTTTATAAATTTATTAAACATCGAATTTAGTATAAATCAGTGAGTAACCGCCCCTAAGCAAGGGCTAAGGCAGAAACATGCAAAATGCCTTAGCCCTTGCTTAGAGGCAGTTACTCACTGATTTATACCCGAACTCTGCCTTAAAATTTTCGAGTTGTACCGTTCCCATGTGCGGTTGCTCGCTGGTATTCTAATTTCACATTAGCTACCAGTTTTTTTTTTTTTTGGCTTTCTTTGCTCTATAAGAGGATTTTTGCCTCCAACTCGCTCACTTTCGTATTCCATGCTGATGAGGGCATAATAAGCCCGAAACTGCAGTCCATGGATCGAAATGAACGAGTTGGCGGTGTTTTGCATCGAATTTAGTATTTTGGAAGTTCCTTTGCAACTGCATCCTTTATTAATATGTTAAGCACGAGAAAAAATACTACACTACCTTTATTCTTTCTCGTTTTCTGAGGTACTTCTGATAGAAAAAGAAATTGTCGTTTGAAGAAATATTTTTTAATATGTATTTTTTACTTAAAACAGGTGTGTCTTTCAAAGTTTTAACAATTTCGTAAGACTGTCCGATCAACTATTAAAACATCAGAGACTGGAAAGTGCAAATGAAATACTTTAAATAACTTTACCTGTTCTAGAGTCTGACAAAATCATTAAATACCTTTTTCAAACACCTTAAAAAGTACGTCAGTAGTATTTCTTATTAAAAAAATCTGGTATGGACCCCACACTACTTCCTTTTAGGTGTAAATTTCTTAGTAGTTGCATTAAGTGTTAAAAAAAGTGCTTGGAGTGAGCAAGGTAACGATTCAAATATTTACTCCCCTAATCTACCACGAAACAATGCAAAAAATATTTTACAATGGTTATTTTTCTAAATATTGCTGATTTTAATATCATTTAGTGAATTTTTCGCAAAATATCGCCAATAGCGCCAAGTTGAACCCAAATTCAAAAAATAATTTTTTTGCCAAATTTGTCGCCATGTTGACGTCAAACACTTGGCGACCAAAAGCTTGGCGACATGTCGCCAAGTGGTGGAGCCAATTCATATCCCTTGAGTCTGTATTGAAATTAACATTGGTTTACCCCAAAAAAAGGGGTAAAAGACCCCTTTGGGAACATTCGAATGCAATCACAAGGGGAGGTGCACAACTAGACCCCCCTCAGAGCCTACATACCAAGCTAGAAGTTTATCTACGGCATATAGTTTTTGAGTTATGCAAGCCACATACGCACATACATCCGCACATACGTAAACATACAGACGTCACGAGAAAACTCGTCGTAATTTACTCGGGGGTGGTCGAAATTGATTTTTCGGCTGTTTGTATGTTGTTAGGTACATATGCACGTGATGACAGGTCGAAAAAACTACGCGACATTCATTCAGGGGTGAGCAAAGTCAAAATTTAGACCGAAATTTGAGTGAAATTTTTTTTGTGATCACAATACTTCCTTTACTACGTAAAAGGAAGTAAAAAACAAACTATGAATTAACTAAATGGCTAGAATATTACTCTCTCGTTAATTATTTTTTAAATCTCTACACTATTTCTTTTAAAGGATTTTATGCGTTTTATACTATCGGTCATTTTATATTAAGCGCTGTGTCTGTCGGCGAGTCGGGAACTGATTAAAAACTATTTTGTAACTACACTGAACACCGATGTAAGCAAGTGATGATATGTTGATCTTTTTTCCTCTCTCAGTCTTCCTCTCTGTCGATTAATGTCAATCGTTTGTAAAACAATAAAAGAAATAAAAAATTTGATCTTACTTTGCAAAGGAATGCGGAACATTTATAAGGTTTTTGTTTGCCTATTTTTAAGTCCCGATTGCCCCATATAAGGGCTCAAAATGCAGAATATTAAAACTTTTTTCAAAAATTTCCCCGGGGGAGACCCCGGACCCCCCTAAAATTACGACTATTCTACCCTACTTAAAAGAATTCATTGATCTCTCTTAATATCCCTACCCAAATAAAAGTCAGTCTGAAAAAAATTAACAAGAAAAAAAAAAAAAAAACACTCAGACTCTCACACACAGCAAAAAGCATGTGGGGGGGAGGGGAGGGGTCAGCAAGAAAAAGACTTATAACACATTCAAATGTTTGTGTGTTTGGGCAATGTGCAAACTGGGCCCTCCCGAAATTTTTTTCTACGACCTTGCCACAGCCCCTAAGTATGGAGGCGCCCTTTTCATCTTCTGTCCACCGCCCTCCCAAGACACCCAGCACGGGCCTGTCGACAGTGAGTTGAAATAATGCACTAAATACTGAATTAGTTTGTTGGAAGCCTTCGCGGATTTATGCGAAAAATTTACTTTAAATTGGAATGAAAAAAGCGCTACCAATCGAATTTTTTCGAATATCGTTATAAATTATAGCCTATGTGTTATTCTGATGTATAAGCTACATTATGGTAAAAGTTTCATTAAAATTCAGTAGTTTTTGCGTGAAAGAGGACCAAACATACATACATCCATCCATCCATACATCCATCCCTCCATCCATACAAACTTTCGCATATATAATACAGTAGAGAACCAATTATCCGGGATGTTCGGGACCACAGCTATCCCGGATAACTGAATTTCCCGGTTTTCTGGATCGTTACGAAGCGATATTTGCCAATTGTTTATAAAACCCAAGTTACTATAATAAATAGTAATGCATCTTAAAATCTGAAGAGAAAACGATCCAGAAGTGCTTATAGATATTACAATATTAAAATTTTCTGAGCTATATGCCACTTATATGGTATTTATAAAGAAACCGTTCATATTCATTTAGGTATTTTAAAAGAAAAACGAAAAAAAAAAAAAAAAAAGCTCTTCATTTTTTTAGAAATTGCCGAAAATGCGTATTTTAAAAAGTGGCGGCAAAATCGACAAAATGTTGCCGGTTTTCTGGTTTCCCGGTATTTTGGTTCCCGGATAAAAGGTTCTGTACTGTAGTAGTAAGATACACTGCTCGACATTGAAAATGCAACATAAAGAAGGAGTGGTCAGAAATTGATGAAATTTGGTAAGAAGACAGAGACAGCATGGAACAATAAGTGATATTTATTTCAAAATAAATAAGCAAAATTTAGAGCGAGGACGGCGTCGGCTCAGTAAGAAGTAGGACCACCGCGGACAGCGATGCACGAAGAAACACGTCTAGGCATTGAGTCAATAAGCCTGCGGATGGTGTCCTGAGGGATGGCACTCAATTCCCTTTCAACCATTTGCCACAGTTCGTCCTCTGAACGAGGCAGTGGCAGGTTCTGCAAACGGCGTCCAATCACGTCCCACACATGTTCGATTGGTGACAAGTCAGGAGAGTATGGTGGCCAGGAAAGCATCTGTACACCTCGTAGAGCATGTTGGCTGATTCGAGCACTGTGAGGCCGGGCGTTATCCTGTTGTGAAATTGCATTTGGCAGTCCCTGAAGGTAGGGGATTGCCACTGGCCGCAGTACATTATCTACATATCGTTGGGCCGTCATAGTGCCCCAAATACGAACTAGAGGTGATTCGGAATTATATGCAATAGCGCCCCAAACCATTATGCCACGTTGTCGCGCTGTGTGGCGTTCCACAGTTACTGCCGGATTCGATCTTTCTCCACGTCGACGCCACACACGTATGCGATGACTATCGCTGGACAAACAGAAGCGTGATTCATCTGAGAACACTACGGTTTGCCATTCTGCCATCCACGTCGCTCTGGTCCGGCACCATTCCAAACGTTGGAGTCTGTGCTGTGAGGTCAATGGCAGTCTTCTTAGCGGGCGCCGTGATTGCATTCCACGTGCAACCAGTCGACTGGAAATGGTTCTGGTCGACACAGGAACATCCAGGGCACCTTGCACGTGCTGCGGAATAGACGTACAAGTGACTTGCGGGTCCGCCACAGCTTGTCGGTGAATCCGTCGATCTAAGCGGTCTGACGTCACTCTGGCTGCACCTGCACCCCTCAATGTGGCTACATTTCCTCTTTCCAACCATCTCCGACATAGCCGATGCACAGTGCTTGCATCCATGTGGGTATCAGCTGCAATTTGACGTATGGACCAAACTCCCCTTCTCAGTCCGATCACTATACCCCTTGTAAAGTCGTCTATATGCTGGAAGTGTCTTCGTTGAGGACGGCGTGGCATTTCCTCCTATCACACGTATCCTTCGAGACAAAAACCAAATTTCTCCGATAATTCGTCTGGCAGAAAAACCAACATGAACATAGCCCACTTTTCAACTTCATTCTCTTATATCTTACTTCACGTGCGTCGGAGAGCTGCGCATTTCATATCATTTGCATAACTCAGTGACGTGCGTCTACGGTAAAATTTGCATGAATTTCTGACCACTCCTTCTTGGTGTTGCATTTTCAATGTCGAGCAGTGTATCTGAGCAACCTGTTTTCAGTATTGGTTGCTTACTGAAAATGCGATGGCTGTTAGAAAAGTATCCGGTTTTATTTTATTGTGTAAAAACCAGATGGATAAAAATCAAGCACGCTTACGAGCCAACTTTGAACCTTTTTGTGATTGCATGAATTTTTTTTCCCGTCTGTCAATAGTGTCAGTCACTCGCAAACACAGTTTGTGTGACTGGCGTAAACTGTAGTTCCCTCGTCGTTGTCTATTTTAATTTCTAGTACAATTGTTTTTCGCCCAAAACCTTGTAATCAAGTGCTAAGAAATCGACATCGAAAGCCGTCTGCACCTTTTGAATGGTTTTTCTGTGGCTCTCTCGCCCATTTTCCTACGAAATTGGATGCAGTAGGTGAGCTACTGTCATTCCGTAATTTTTCTCAAAATAAAAAATCTGGTATGGATCCCACACTACTTCCTTTTATGTGTAAATTTCTTAGTAGATGCCTTAAGGGTTAAAATAGTGCCTTAGAGTGAGCAAGATAACAATTCAAACATTTACACCCCTAGTTTGCTACGATACAATGCAAAAAAATGTTTTACATTGGTTAATTTTCTAAATATCGCCGATTTTAACATCACCAGCGGGTGACCGAGCTCCGCTCGAAGAAAACAGGTATCGAAGCTAACTCGAAGATTTAAATTTCCAATTGTGATTTATCAAAACAATACATGCCATAAGAAAATTTGTGAAACCATTGGTGAAAAGATAACCGGTTAAAGTGCACCTTTGTAAACTATTCTATACAAAGATAAAGTTTGAAAAGTCATAGGAAATAAAATGTAATTGATAATAAAAAATTATACAATTAAAGAAATGGTACAAAGTGAGCAGTGTAAAGATTAAAGTGTGTTGAAGTTCAATATTTTTGACAAATTTATTTAGAAAAACCAAATCTCGTGATTCCTTGTGGCCAAAAACCCCAGACCCCCAAGTTTACCGGAGTTAATTAATTCTGGGGCGATTTTCGACTTGGCAACCATTCCTCGTATTACCCCTAACGTGTGCCAGGGAATCGAGCCCTCTCGTTTAAAAAAAAAAAAAAAAAAAAGTTTGTAAACTCGTGTTTTTTTCTAAAGTGCGAAGTACTTATTTAGAAAACTTGAAAAGCATTTTTGAGTCTTTGGTTGCAATTACGCATTCAAAACAGCCGTAATTTATTTAAAAAAACACAACCCTATTTAATCCATGCTCACCGTAAAATCACACCTAATTTAATTTCATTAAGCGCCGGAGGGGTTGATGAGAATGGATACAGAGTCCCTGTTCTCCAGTACGCATTTGGTTCCAGTTGGTTTTGACTTTCACTTCACTTTACACTCCAGGTCCCCCCCCCCATACATACCACAACTCATTTTTTAACCGGGATGGGGCCCTGAAGAGCGCTCTGTTCATTTTTAACCAGGCCCAAGGGCCGAGTAAACCCTTGGCCCAGCACACCCCAGAGGTTTCGCTTCACTTGGAGGATTTTGTGACCACGAACATTTTTAACGTCCCCCAGCAACCATTAATGAAGACGGTGGATCTTTGATCGGCGGCTAAATGATCGACCCAAGACCCTCCGGTTACGAGTCTTCCGACTAACCGATTGGACAACCGCGGCCTCAGGCCCCTATATAGACGAGCCGACGCATCAAGATTACCACTTAGGATCCAGCGCGTGTGTGAGGATTGTCTTTTCTGGCCAGTTATCGCTTTTTGGTAACTTTTTACGTAAATTAACAAACCTTGGCCAATGTCCCGAAACTTTGCTCTAGTAACCCTAATTCCTCAACAATGAAAAACGAAAGTGAAATTTAATAAGTTGGATCCAAAGTGGTGAAACTTAAGCTTGATGCGTCGGCCTGTCTATATAGCGGCTCTACCGCTGCCCATACCCAATTCTAACTTTATTTTGATCGATCTCTTTTAAATTTCAAAAACAATAACAATTCTAACATGTTGCCAAAAATTATTTGCCAAATACCATAAAAACATAAATTTACGCTGATGTGATTAAATATGAAATCCATTGTTAAAACGTGGTTGCTATGAAACAGTATAACAATAAGAGTAATCATGAAGAAAATGGCGTAGTAAGAAATCTTCTCAAACTTTTAATGAACCCTATCTGTAACTCCGAACTTTTCGACCGTAGCGCTTCAAAACCGACGCCAATCGATTCCTCGTGGCCAAAAACCCCAGACTTCCAAGTTTACCGGAGTTTATTAATTCTGGGGCGATTTTCGACTTGGCAAACATCTCTCGTATTATAGTATAGGATTCAGTTGATTTTTCGCAAAATATCGCCAATAGCGCCAAATTGAACCCAAATACAAAAAAAAAAAAAAATCGCCAAACTTGTCGCCAACTTGGTGATAGGACGCCAAGTTGGCGTCAAACACTTGGCGACGAAAAGCTTGGCAATATATATCCCCAAGTGGTCGAGCCAATTCATATCACTTCAGTCTGCATTGAAATTAACATTGATTTACCCCAAAATAGGGGTTTAACACCCCCTTAGCAACATTCGAATGCAACCACAAGGTAAGGTGCACAACTAGACCCCCCTCAGAGCCTACATACCAAACTAGAAGCTTCTACGGCGTATAGTTTTTGAGTTATGCGACATACATACATACAGACGTCTATAGAAATCTCGTCGTAATTATCTCGGAGGTGGTTGGAAAGTATTTTTCGGCTGGTTATATGTTGGTAGGTACATATGCACGCGCTAACATGTCGAAAAAACTGCTCAACATTCATTCGGAGGTGAGTAAAATCCAAATTTAGACCCAAATTTGAGTGATTTTTTTTTTCGCGATTACAATACATCCTTTACTACGTAAAAAGAAGTAAAAAGTCCGACAAGGCACCACACTTAGCGTCAATCAAACTATGTTTGCGACTTGCGAGTGACTGATGATACTATGATAGACGCGGGAAAAATTTCCGCATGAGCAGAATAGTTCAAAGTTGGTAAATGCAAGCTCGCTTGATTTATATCCATCTGGTTTTTACACACGAAAAAAAAAAAGGTTGGATACTTTTTTGTAACAGCCCTCGTATATGCTGAATTCCCAGCACACTTTTTTTTCTTTCTTTCTTTTAAGAAAGGGCTAAAAAATGCTATATGATATAATATGTGTTTTTCTCTAAAAAATTGCCAATATTCTGGGACTACCCATGAAGCTTTGAATAGTGTTTCAGTCAAAAAAAAAAGTATTTTTACGAATTTCAATTATGAAATAGTTTTTTAATTACTGCATTGCAAATTTTATGATCGTGTCGTGTATTAATTTCAGAAGAATCTGAAACTACTTCACCTGCATCCTCCTCACTTGTTGCAGTGCAAGAAATAAGTATCCACGATTGTGTCTACCATAACAGTAATAAAGGTATGAAACTTTATTCTCATAAAAATCATTCGCCGTTTCTTTCTCTCTTTTACCTTTTTAAAGAAATATGCAAAATAATACAGGTTTTTTTTACTCTAAAATTCACTTTGAGAATTGGATCGCTTAACAGAGCTGTAGATAGTTTTGCAATGTATATGTTTCCAAGGGAGCACCAAGTAATTTACATTTAATTTTCATCCCCTCTCAACTCTTTTTATTTTCTCGTCAGCTCCATTAATTTTTGTTCAATAATGTTAAGTTTTTCAAGTTGTTTTCGTAAATTTACGTACTGAAGGAAGTTACTGTGAATTTCAGCCATTAATAGCCTCAAATTTTGATTAATAAATATACTATTTTAATGCCGTATTTTTTTTAATGAAAATGACAGACGAAATTCGAATAGTTATTTTGTTTCATTGAAAGTTGAATAAATATTTAAACATGATGAAAAGACTTTTAAAATGCTTCTTGACTAGTATTTGCTTGAACTGTCTTACGAACGCATAGCGTAGCCACAGATTTTCTCCGCGATGCATTGATAATCCCCCCCCCTTCTTTCAGATAACTCACCTAGCCGATAACAGATTCCCCCTCCTCTTTCTCTATATCTAATAAATAAATAAATACAAATAAAAAAACAAAATTAATTAATTAATTTGAAAAAACAAAAATAATTTTTAGAACTTCTCAATTCTTTTGACGTTACTAGACCTAAGACACCATTGCATTGACATTTCATATACTCTTCATAAAAGCGGTGTTCCCGAGAGAGAAAAGAGCTTACACGGAGAAAGACATTGAATAAAATTTTTACTTTTTTTCATTAAAAACCTCATGATTTTTTTTTTTTTTTCAAATTACATTTTATGCAAAAAAAGCGAAATTTTCTGAAATTTCTGCAATTGAAATTATATTTTAATACGACCGACCGAATGATAATAACTTTAAGAAGAATTTTTTCCACAAGCGCATTTTTCAAAAGCGGTTGATTTTGCTAGGGAAATTCTTGTGAAATGTAGGCTTTGGAATTGCACAAAAAAAAAAAAAAAAAAAAAAAAAAAAAAAAAAAAAAAAAAACACAGACTCTAAACAGATCTCTCCAAATTTAGACCTCAACTTTCTTCTAGAGGTAACAAAAAATAATAATAATAATTAACCCGCGATCACTCGCGCTACTTTGCGTCACACGAGCACTCGCGCCGGGCCTCGCAGGCCCGGAGCGATTTTTTTCAGGAAATTGAGTTTGTAAAGCAGAAAAATTGTGTGTTGAACACTAAATTTTAATCACAAAGTCTGCAACCTCTTCATTTCATCTTTATAACTCAAATTGCTACTTTGAGTCACACGAGCACTCGCGCCGGGCCTCGCAGGCCCGGAGCGGTTTTTTTCAAGAAATTGAGTTTTAAAGCAGAAAAAATTGTGTTTTGAACGCTAAATTTTAATCGCAAAGTCTGCAACCTCTTCATTTCATCTTTATAACTCAAATTGCGAAGCATTTTTCAGCCTCTTTCTTCGCGTTCTCAATGCAGAATGAGAAACGCGAGCACTCGCGCCGGGCCTCTGAGGCCCGAACCGGTATTTTTTGGGGGAAAGAGGGTTTGTACATTCCTGAAAAACATGTGGTCAGTAAGAAGGTGACCCTGAACGCAGCTACTGTGGACCTCGTCCATTTCCGGTGAAGGGGTGATTTTTGGCAGCGAATTTAAATAATGACCGGGCCTGAGAGGCCCCGTGCGAGTGCTCGCGGGTTAATAAAGGACGGATTTGTCTAAAATGATCGAAAAAGTTTCGATCTGTTAAGGTTTTATATTTTGTACTTTTCAATAAATGCTTTTGCCATTTTTGATCCATTAACAAATTTTCTCTTCTAGTAAACATACTCGTTGCAACTGTAATTATTCTGGTCTTCAGTCTTTTAGGATTAACAATATACGAAATATGGAGGCACAAAAAATGTAAGTACACAGGACGCTTATCGTTTTTCATTTCCAATCATTTTATGATTAACTCATATAAAAGAGCTAGAATTTACTCAAACGTGAGCTGTGGGATTTTATTTTGACTGTACACATTAAAGCGGTTTTGACCAATACTTCTAAGCAATCATTTTATGTACGTAAATAATTTATATACTAAGCTGCCAGGGCAGCTAGATTAGCTTCCTGTGGCATGTTGATGCATAATGTTACCCCCTCCTAATTTTTACCTCATTCTGATGTTATATCATTTGGTATTATTTAATATTCATTAGACTTCAAAACATACTATGCGCGTGGCTCGATAATGCCCCAAGCAGCTAGCTGCGTGTCCCCTCGTTGCAAGGGCGCTTCGCGCCTTTAAAGTAGTAAAGAAAGTTTCAACAAATCACTATCGCTGCCAAGGCGGCTCGCTAAGGGACGCTTGACGCCTTTACTTTTTTCCTGCATCAAAAAATCATTCGAATTACTGAGATACTTCGCGCCTTCATAATGGTGAGAATTCAGTAAGTTCAGCTCGCTCAAGGGAAAGAAGCAGACACAGAGAGATACTCAGTTTTTAATATAAGTAGATGACTTTTCAGGTAATTAATGTTTCAAAAAATTACAAGTAGCTAGCGATAAAAGTACTACGTACGTGGCCCACCAATGAGTTTTGTGTTTGATTTACTTAAGCATTCATTCAAAATTCTCATTATCATTATTATTACTGTTTCATAGCAACCACGTTTTGCAACAATGGATTTCATATTTAATCACTTAGGACAAATCGCTTTATATTTGACTACTTATTAATTGATATCTTCGTTAATTTAAATGGTATAATTATATAAATTTAAACTAATGATGCCTGAAAAATTACCAATCTATCGGTACCTGGTTTTAGAGCCACTATATAGACAGGCCGACGCATCAAGATTAAGTTTCACCACTTTGGATCCAATTCCTTAACTTTTACTTTCAAATTTTTATTGTTGCGGAGTAGGGTTACCAGAAAAAAGTTTTGGCACATTGCTAAGCTTTGCCAAATCCACGTGCCGCTAATATTTGCTCACAGTGAAAAATTACCAAAACGCGATTACTGGCTAGAAAAGACAACCACCCAAACACAATAACACGCGCTGGATCCAAAGTGGTGAAACTTAATCTTGATGCGCCGGCTCGTATATATAGGGGCCTTACCTGGTTCGTCTTTCAGTTCACTGGCGTTCTGGAGAAAGAAGCATGACATAGATAGATAGAAAGAAAGATAGAAAGATTCTCATTTTTAATATAAGTAGACTAGCTGCTAGGGCAGCTAGATTGGGCAGCTATATTAGCTTCCAGTGGCATCTTGATGCATAACGTCCTCCCCTCTCCCCAACTTTTTTCTCATTCTGATGTAATATTATTTTATGCAATTTAATGTTCATAGGATTTCAAGACATACTACACACGTGGCCAGCTAATGCCCTAAACAGCTAGCTGCGTATCCGGGCGTTTCACGGGCGCTTCGCGCCCTTTTAAGTAGTGAGGAAAGTTTCAACAAACTACTCGCCTGCTGAAACTTTCCTCACCATTTTGAAGGTACGAAACATCTCAATAATTTGAATGTTTTTTTGATGCAGGAAGAAAGTAAAGACGTGAAGCGCCTCTTAGCGAGCCGCCTTGGCAGCGAGTAGCTTGTCGAAATTTTATTTTCTACTTTAAAGGCGCGAAGCGCCCGTGCAACGTCAGGCGACGCAGCTACTGCTTGGGCATTAGCGGACCACGTGCGTAATATGTCTTGAAATCTTATGAACATTAAATTATATCAAATAATATTCCATCAGAATGAGGTAAAAGTTAGGGGGGGGGAGACTTTATGCATCAGCGTGACGCAGGAAGCTGATCTAGCTGCCCTGGCAGCTAGTATACTGTTAAATTTAGTTTTAGTTAAAATTTAATTACCACGACATTTATAAAAATGCTGAAGTTGATAGTAAGCTACATATTATTATTTTCTCTTTTTAATACGTGTTTCACATGTGGGTATGTATGTAACTCTGAATAAAAGATAACATTAACGTTCTTAACAGATATAAAAGTAATCACGGGACGCGGGAGCGTCCCGCCCCGCCAAGAAAACCAAATACAAGCCGCCAAGAAATTTCCGTCGCTAAGAAATGTGTAAAAGAGCGACCAAAGGACTGATTACGCGAGTAACCAAACCGGGGTTTTCACCCCTCTGTATCTCAGCCCCATAAAGATCCCTAGAGTTCATTTTTGGTATACTCAATCTCCAGCGGCCCCTGACGACACATACTAAAGCAAAACATCCAGGACCCTCAGGGGGAGGGGTGATAAATGTTAAAAAATTCGCTATTTTTCGCACTTTTTAAAAATTGTTTGACAGGGGTCCAGACTAAACGGTAACTCGGATTGAGCTCTACTTTTGCACCCACATTTATTTTGTCCCAAAGCTCGGCATAGGGGTTTTTCGACCCCCCACCCCTCCCCCTCGTTTTTATTTTCCGTATCTTTTCTCCCCGGGGGTCTTAAGTGTTGATTTTTGGTATGAATATTCTCGATGAGACATTGAGGACGTATACTAAAATTTACCCCCGGGGTCATCCCAGGCTGGAGTTATTAATGCCTAAAAATTTGTCCGATTTCTATCAACTAGTTCTGTTCAACGTCTGAGCATTTATTCAAGCGATTGGAAACTGTTGTCATTGTTGGGCGACGAGGAAAGAAAACTCAATTATTTAAAATTTCATCTATTGCCAGTTTCTATTTGTTAACAAATAAAATATTCGTAATTGATTTTATTGCATTCAGCTTTTGAAAAAAGGGTCTTCAATTTAGTTTATTTTAATATGAGTTCGGCAGTTTTTTAATCGGAGGTCGAGTCGTTTTTTTTTTTTTTTAAATTTTTAATTTAATCGTAGTTCTTGTTAGAAACTAGCTTTGTTTTGTGCCCGTTCGGGTGGTACATTGTGATTGATTTCAAACTTATCCTCGACTGAAGTAGAGCCTTGAACTTATGCGCTAAGTGCATGCCTCCAAAAAAGCCATATGTCCGCTGCTAAGAAAAATGTTGAAGTGGGAAAAAAAAAACTGATAAAGTAATACAACAACAGCACGAAACGTCCGATGGACGTTCATTTATGTCCTGATGGACGTTCAAACGTCCAAAAGTCGTCTTTTGACGTCGTTGAACGCCCATCGAACGTTTGGTGCTGTTGGGGTAATATTATTGCAAAAAGATGTGATATCTCCCCAAAAACAACTCTGTTGTAAAAACATCCCCCGTCAAGAAAACCTTAAAAAAGTTATAATATCGAGATTCCCGCCACGTTTGTGCCAAACTACTCCTCGCCTGTATGGATAGTTCGTTTAAATTGTTTTCAGTCCTGCCAGGCGGGAAGTTTTTACTCATCAAGCAAACAACTCACTTTACAAAACTTCCCGCCTAACAGTACTGAAAACAATTTAAACGATCTATCCATACAGGCGAGGAGTAGTTTGGCACAAACTTGGCGGGAAAACTCGATATCATAACTTTTTAAGGCTGAGTGTTTAAGGTTTTCTTGGCGGGGGATGTTTTACAGCAGAGTTGTTTTTGGGGAGATATATTTAACACTATTATAAATACTATAAAGGCTAAACTATATTACATGTTGATGTATTTTAAGTTCATGTAAACTTAGAGAGAGAATGGATATGCAATAGTTTTGAAACTCAGAGGGAAATCAGTTAGAATATCATGAAATATAGTTTAAAAGCGTATTTTTAAGTTTTTTTAAAACTATAATTTAAATTATTTTTCTTCTTCTTTCATGTAAATAAATTTGAAATAATTTATGTACTCACAAAACTTGCGGTTTCTAATTCTCAATCCTCTTTTTCTCTCTCCTTCTATTAGGTTCCAGAATGATGGGTATGAAACCTAGCTGGTCAAGAATGAGTTCTGAAGAATGTAATATCTAATTATTTTGTAAAAAAGGAATAAATGTAATATATTTAATTCAAAATATTTATTCAAGATTCGTTTCATTTTCTTAGTTAAACATATTATTTGGACGCTTTGAGGATCTATCTGTGCTGCTTAGCTGTAGTCATGGTTGTTGCGTAGCAAGGGGGGGGGGTGCTTAATTCCTGGGCTTTTAATCTTGACGCCTTAATAGGGAAGTTTTCGATTTTTCAATTTTATTTTTATATGATAGAGCAACATACATGAACATCAACGGCGAAAAATTTTTTGCGCTGCGACAAGTAGTTTTTTTTTTAAATAATTTTTTAATTTCAAGCGGCTGTGACGTCACTGGGCAGTCGTTGGCGCTTTTGAACTTTCCACTAAGGCGAAGAAAGAGCGAGAAGCTTTAGATGCGAGGAGCTCGAGAAACCGGTTTCTCCGGCTTCCGCACTGTTGTTCGCTCTGCACTGCCGTATTTTTTTTTCTCGCCAAGTGATGCGTTCTAAAAATTTGACTACGGATTTCGCCAAAAAATATCAAAACAATCACCCCTAGCAGGGTATTGGATTGCTCTTTGATAAATCCAGTTTTAAATAGTGAATTAGTAAACTTTAAGGTATTGATTACGGAAGGAGAAAATCCCGCAATGAAACGATAATATAGCAAAAATCCAATTTTTATGGATGAAAGGCTGAAAGTTACTGCCGTCTGACGTCACGGGTTTCGGTTTCAAGGCGCGCTTTTTTTGCGCTTGGGTTTTTAAAAAAATCATTAAGAATCAACCGTTGTGTTTTAAAATTCGGCAATGGTGAATTTTTGTGTTTTGTAAGCCTCTTAACAATATCTAGTAGTTAAAAAAGGGATATTCAATAGGTCACAACTACCCTATTGTTCCAAAAAAGAGCGAAAATCCCTCGCGCTTATTTCTTCTTAATTTATTATACTGTGGAATATAGTAATAGTTTATCCGCAGTCTCACAGAGGGGCTGCTCAGAATACAAAATATTGAATTAATATAAAGCTATTAGGTAGAAGAAAGGGGAAAAATTAGTGCATTATTATTGCAGTGGATTATCAAAGATGGTCTTAAATTAAATTTTTGGAACTTCAACAAACTCACCTCTGCCTATGTGGTTAAGCGAACAAGGCCACTGTCTATTCTATTACCAATATACGAACCGTGCTTGATTCTCATAAGATCACCTCTTTGTGATGGCAATCCTAAGAAAGGGCGCCGACCTGCAAAAATTATTATTGGGGGAGGGGGGGTTAATGTCACCGAAGGTCTAGGGGAATGGAATCCTGCCCGATGAGTAGGGAAGGGAGGGTCCGGGAGCCTAACCCTGGAACATTTTTAGATTTTTGTATCGTGAAAATGTTATTTTACACATTTTCTGATGGGAATAAATTATATAGTTCACAGCGTTTTCAAGAAAAAATTAATCTGAAAACTGATAGAAAAAAATTTTCTAGTTCAATTAAGCGAAACTTTAAAAACAACTTTTGGAGTCCACGAAACTTCCCCCTCATATATTTAACCCACCGTCATAGCAGTCTTCTTAAATCCTGAAAAGGCTAGTCTACATGAACGTCTTTTAGTATATTAAATAGGGTGTTAGACTTGATATCTGGGTTTAAGTGAGACTGCAAATAACCCAAAAATTTCAATCATCATTGACAAGACTAAAGCAAAAAAAAAAAAAACATATCTTCAAGCAAAGCAGTCGCTGTTCTCCTTAAAAAAGACATACACTCGAATAGGGAGGCTCCCCCCCCCCTTCCCAGTCCAGTGGAGTCGAGGCTACTGATCCTAATATAAGGCTAGATGGTAGGAGTTGGTGGAGGTAAGGGAATAGAAATTGAACCCGATCACTTAATAGCGCTTCCATTCACAGATCACAAGTGTGTTTTTCAGACTTCCATTTCGAAAACTTTTCGAAGGAATACCTCCCCAACTATTACCGATGATCATCAAAATTGCGTTTTTAGAACTAAAATTTGGTGCACATAGGCAAATTAGCATTTACCATCAAAGTAGATTAAAAGTTAGTAAACCACGGTCATACTCGTTTCTTGGGTAGTGGCGAGCGAAGCCGAGGATGAGTTGCTAGACGGCAGGCCCGTCATTTCAAAATTGTATGGGGGGGGGGGGACGACAAAAGGTTATGGCTTACGTCCAATGAGCACATAACCTAAACTTTGCCCCCGAGCCTTGATTGTCTTTTTGGCTTGTCAATAAAGTACTGGATTGCCATCATGTAGGTTTCTGGATCAAACACCTCCATGGACCAGTGGCGTAGTAAGAACAAAATTAAGACTGGGCGAATAAATTTTGCGAGGCCCCTATCCCCCCCCCCTCTCCTCTTTACGTTCTAAGATTGATTCCAGATCAAGTTATTCAACTATTCTAAAAAAAAAAAAAAAAAAACCGTATTTGTTGTCAATCATAAAAATTACAATATTTTACATTTTAAAAAGTATTTGAGATAAAAACGTACAATCCGAAATAATTACATATATTTTGGAGGTAGTTTGAACTACTTTGAAATGCTTGCTTTATTTAATTTTTGTCACGATGAGCTATGAAATAAATTTATAAATTATAAAACTGCAAATAAAACCTTTTTCATTCTAATTTTATTGTTATTGCGCTGTAAAAGAGCGGTTTGATGTTGCACCCATTAGTGCAACTTTTTTGGCACAGCTGATTTGTTTCAGGAGAAAAAAGACTTAAAATCAAGAAATTCTACTAATTGATCAAAAATTCATCTTTACAAAATTAGCATCAACAAATAACAGCGCCTGAATAAAAGAGAGGAGGTGGGAACATTTTCAACAGTGTGTAAATGGTCTGTGCTGGGCTCAGTTTAGAAATTTTGAGACAGTGGCCGTTAGAGATGAGCCGGGCTCGGCCCGAGCCCGAGACGGACTCGGGCCCTTTAACTTCAAGAAACTTTCGGGCTCGGACGGGCTCGGGCTCGATCTCACATTAAGATAGTCAGTTTTTATACAAATACAATGTTCATTGAATAAAATATTGGGGTACTTAAAGAGCGTGAGAACAGTTTTTCTTAATGGCAACAATAATAATAATTATTCAAAAAGATAGCACCCACTTATAATATATTTGCAATTGCTATTACGATATACCATATGGCAGTGCAACGGAAGTGGAAATTAAAAATAGATATTGATGTTTGATACACTCGGGCTCGAGCCGGGTCGGACTCAAAACAAGACAATATCATTCGGGCTCGGGCGGGCTCGGATTAAAAATTCTCGGGCTTGGGCAGGCTCGGGCCTTCAAAAGTGAGCCCGAACTCATCTCTAGTGGCCGTCCAATTTGCAGAGTTTACTTTACTGGTACAATTTGAGGAAATAACCGTTAAGTTACAATTGTAATTTTCTTCTTTTTTTTTTTTTCAGTTCACTTGCATGGCTATAAGGCTATAGTATCATTCAATCTTTATTTTACTCATGCCACATACACGTTACAACTATTCACATGGGTAACAATCTAAACTTACTGAAAATTAATTCAGATAAAATATTCTTTTGCTGTTTTTGTTGATGAATTTATTCAGAAAAACATTTCCTTATGCTTAAAAATACTGATGAAACATTTTTAGGAGTCCCCTGATCAGGGGGGGGGGGGGGGCTAATGGACCTATTGGTAAATCAGGTTCTTAGTGTACGAAAACTCGTTTGATACGTCGCACAGTGGAGTATTTGAGTGAAAATCCTGGCCAAAAGTCGAAAATGTAAAGTATAGTCAATCTCACTCTTCTAATCGTTTTCGGACAACTAATAAGACACTACGTCATAATCTACAACATAAAACCCCTTACACTTTGATTAAGACCCATACGAATGCTTCAAACTCAGTCGATGTGGAATCTGCGCGGCTGTTTTCCTGGAAGCTTCGTTTGTTGCTTACATTTAATGCGCTGTATTCGATTGCTTATTTCGAAATTATAGAATAACACTAATGAATATGGAAGACAAAGGTATGTACTTTAATATGATGTGTAATACATGTAGAATTTGCTTCGGGAAATATTTTTTTAATAGTGTTTTACACAACTTTAAAAAAATCGCTCTATTTTCAGTAAAATTTTTAAAAAGAAAGGTTTTTATATGGGTTCCGGGCATTTCCGGACGCAAGTTCGGGTATCAAAATTAAGCTTAAGGTTCCCTTTAAACGTATTTGAAAAAAAAAGTTGCCCCTTTTTGCTCCATTTTGCTTAAAATAGGTTTAAACTGAATGAAGTAAATTTACGTTTTTTCTTTTGGGTTTGCACATGTTCGTTTTTTTTTTCAAAATCTTCTAGGAAGTTTATAGAAACCACAAACAAATCATTGCATGAGATAATTAAAGAGTGTCCGTCTAAAAAATTAGACGAAAAAGTTATATATTTGCAGAAACAGATTGAAATAAGAACCAAATGTCCAGAAAGTGAACTTCACGGTTTGAGTAGTTGAAAAGGTGTTTTTTAGTAGTTGAAAAGGTGTATACTTTTAAATAACGTCGAACTTTGGAATGTACCTTGTACACAATAAGAAATAAAGCGAAGAATAGATAAGCTATCCCGTTTTGAGATACTTTCCCCTATTTTCCAGAAATTTTAAAAGTTCATACTTTGATACAACATGAAAAGTTGTTACTTTATATTTTTCTGGAGGAAGGGAAGGGGGGGGGGTACACATCAAATTACCACTATGGATGCCACCCGTGTTAGATATAGTAGTCATAGTGTTTTTTTTTTTTTTCTTGTGCATGGTTAACTTAGTATTTTAACGATTATAACCGATCGATTAAGTACTAGAATTCAGAAAAGAAAAAAAAAGGTTCAAATTTCTTTTGCACAGAACACTGGGCTATGTAAACAGCATTTTTTCTTTCATTAACTAGTGTTAATTACAGTGCATTCTTTCAAATGACAAGAAGTACATCGCATTGAAGCGCTTTCTTATTCCATTTTTGCGCCTAACTAGATTTTGGCAAGTAGCCAGCTGTTCAGGTAGGATCGCTCCAGAACGAAAATCGGTGAAAATATTTCTTTCACCTCTTTATGAAAAAATTCATTAAAAATCAATGAAGCAAGATAACTTCACCGTTTTTGCTTTAAATGAAGGTGAAATGTTTATATTGTATTCTTGGAAAAGTTTCAGAGCAATAACACTCTTAGATTCTCGGATGCATGAATTTTAATTTACGTTGATTGATAAATTAAGAAACGTCGAAAAAGTGACCTTTCTTTGAAAATTCCCGGAAAATCGGGAAATTACGTTAGAACTTCAAACAATTTAGACTTTTAAAGGCATTGATTTGCTCTAAATAGTGATGCATTGTTTTTCTTCTTACGTTTACTAGAAACCTTTTTACGGTCGTAAACTCGTAACAGTCTAAAACATGAATAAAACATAAAATAACTTTTTTTCTAAATTAAATTTTTTAAATCGAGCTTCGGATTACAACATCTGACCTTTCAGAGAGCTTGTGTACCCAGTTTCATAGCTGTAAGCTGGATAGCTTCGCTGTACAGCGCACAAACACACAGAAGGGTATTCCCTTCAGAAGAGCGAAAATTCCGAAATAGTTTTGGCCAGGATTTTCAGTCAAATACTCCAAAGTGCGTCGCTTGCTAATTATCTAAAACCATCAACGCATTCATGCTTTAGATTTTAGTTAAGCTTTAGCTGCTTCTGACATCGTACTGCAAAATTATTGATGAAAAAAATTGTGCAAAAAAGGGGTCACTAGAATGGCAGAGACCGATGAACTTGTCACAAGGCCCTGAAGCAACCAGGAATAGGCGTAGAGTGACCAAAAGTTTTTTTTATTGGGAGGGGGGAGCACGTGCATTGAATTTCCGGAATTCAGACGGAACTCGTGCCCCCCTCCCCCTCACACACAATCTCAGATTTTTGACTTAGGTTTTGCGCAAGAAAACACATTATCTCTTAATACTTTCAAATTGATTCTTAAGAACGCTTATTCTCATATTCAAGATACAATGTAGGTCTGCTTCCTGAATTTCAGTGCGAATGTTTTGTTGGTAAATCACTGCTTTCCTTACAATGTGGAAAGTCGAAAAAAATATAATTGATCTGTCTAGAACTGTCATCACAGAGAAGAAAATATAGTCTTAAATAAAAAAAGAGGAGTTTTGAAGGATTTAGTTCCAAAATGCATGAGTTTGAAGGGCCCTCCAAAAAAAAAAAAAAAATATATTAAATTAAAGAGTATTGGAGGAGTTTTGACAGAGTGTACAAACCCTGACACTTTTAAAATTATCCTTTTAGTATAACGCAACATGGAGAAAGTCAAGATAAAATCTGGCGCAGAGAGGGCAGGAACATACCCCAGAGGGCTTGAATTTAACATTATTGGCAATTATAAGGGTTCTTTTGACCAAAACACTCTTCCAGAGGGTAATTCGGGCTGTGGGTAACACAGAAGAGAGGAAGCATTCTTTTTGACGATTTTCGTCATAATATTGGAAAAAATCAGGTGCCAAACATTGAAAATTTTGACGGAGGGCCTGAATCCCCCCCCCCCCTCTTGACATATGGGTATTCTACTAAGATGAAAGGAATGAAAATATCTATAAATGACATTCTGGGTATTTTCGTGCTGTTATCGGAAAACTTCACGTTACAAAGAGTAAGTGTCCATTAGGTTTGGGGAGGCTTTTATGCTTTTGCGTTTCCATCTAGTCAACAACCTTACAATTTCAGACATTGCCCAACTATTTGGAGGCCCCTAAAAAGCATTGGGCCTAGTAGGTGATCAGGCTTTGTATATACACTGCTCGACATTGAAAATGCAACACCAAGAAGGAGTGGTCAGAAATTCATGCAAATTTTGCCGTAGACGTACGTCACTGAGTTATGCAAATGATATGAAATGCGCAGCTCTCCGACGCACGTGAAGTAAGATATAAGAGTCATTCCACGTCAACTGGACCAATTTTTCAAATCGTCCCCACTCGACCATCTCCGATTTGGATTTGATTTTACGGAGGTGTAGACATGCCTATGACAATAACCTGTGCAAATTTTTAGCTTTCAAGATCAAAATCTGGAGGAGCTAGGATCCCGCAAAAAATGTGGCCCAAAATGGCGGATGAACTTCGTGAAACAAGTTGCAATGTTTAGGTCAAGGTTGCAGAAAATTTTATCACAGTGGAAGCCTAATTTTTTTTGGAGCTTAAAGTACTTTTGGTTGTCAACACTCTCCAGTATATTCTTTGAGATTGCGCTTATTAGATTTTGTGTAGCATGTGCCTAAACTTGCGAAAAAACGCGGTGGGCAATTTTTTTCCTGGATTTCACGGTGTCATAAATTTTTAACCAAAAAACTTCAAAGGTTTATACTTGGTAGTTTTATTGTCCAAATACTTGTTTTTAATGTTTTACAGCTACAGAGCTTAAATATTGTATTTGTAAAAGATATTGGCACCCTAAGTGTCGATGAAAACGCTTCTTTTGAAAAATCGCCTGTTTTTAACTCCCTATATCTCAGGTTTGTCAACTAAGACCATTTTTTCTTTGGCACCACTAGAAAGAATAGATTTTTTCCTATCGAAATGAGTTTTTTTTTCGATGGTGTTCTTTCGAATAAGGATGAAAAAATTAGCTTGAAATACTATCTGTTATGAAGAATTGGCATAATTAGGTTAAGACTGCAGAAAATTTTTATCACACTGGGGGACTAATATTTTTGGTATTTAAAGTACTTTTAGTTGTCAATACTCTCCAGTATTTTTTGTGAGATTGAGCTTATTAAACTTTGTGTAGCACGCATGTCAACTTACGAAAAAACGCAGTGGGTAATCTTTTTCCTGGATTCATAAATTTTTAACCAAACAAATTCAAAGGTTCATATTTCGTAGTTCTATTGTCCAAATACTTGTTTTTAATGTTTTACAGCTGCAGAGCTTAAAAATTGTATTTGTAAAAGATATTGGCACCCTAAGTGTCTATCAAAATCATTTTAATGGAAAATCGGCTGTTTTTAACTCACTGTATCTCAAGTTTGTCACCATCAACCGTTTTTTCGTTGGCACCATTAGAAAGAACAGATTTTTACCTATCGAAATGAGTTTTTTTTTTCGATGGTGTTCTTTCGAATAAGGAGGGAAAAAAAAGCTGGAAGTTTTGTTAGTTGTGAAGAATTGGCATAATTAGGCTAAGACTGCAGAATATTTTATTATAATAGAAGTTCGAATTTTTAACAACTTTAAGTACATTTAGTTGTTAATAAATTCTAATAATTATGTGGTTTCCAGCTCATTAGCTTTTGTGTAGCATACATGAAAATTATTGGCAATTCCTGTTTGAAAAATAGCTTGATTTCAATGAACTGTAACTCAGGTTTGTCACCTTCCATCATCTTTTCGTTAGTACTACTATAAATAACAGATTTTTTCTTATCAGAGTATTTATATAAACAACTAAATGTACTTTAAGTTGTTAAAAGTTCGAACTTTTGGTATAATAAAATTTTCTGCAGTCTTAGCCTAATTATGCCAATTCTTCATAACTGACAATACTTCGAGCTATTTTTTTTCTTCCTTATTCGAAAGAACACCATCGAAAAAAAAACTCATTTCAATAGGAAAAAATCTGTTCTTTCTAATGGTGCCAACAAAAAAACAGTGGAAGGTGACAAACTTGAGATACAGTGAGTTGAAAACAGGCGATTTTTCATTAAAATGATTTTGATAGACACTTTTGACAACAATATCTCTTACAAAATCAATATTTAAGCTCTGCAGCTGTAAAATATTAAAACCAAGTATTTGGATAATAGAACTACGAAACATGAACCTTTGAATTTGTTTGGTTAAAAATTTATGAATCCAGGAAAAAAATTGCCTAACGCGTTTTTTTGCAAGTTAACATGCGTGGTACACAAAATTTAATTAGCTCAATTTCACAAAAAATACTGGAGAGTATTGACCACTAAAAGTACTTTAAACTCCAAAAATATTAGGCCCCCAGTGTGATAAAATTTTCTGCAGTCTTAACCTAATTATGCCAATTCTTCATAACAGACAGTATTTCAAGCTAATTTTTTCTTCCTTATTCGAAAGAACACCATCGAAAAAAAAACTCATTTCGATAGGAAAAAATCTGTTCTTTCTAATGGTGCCAAAGAAAAAATGGTCTTAGGTGACAAACCTGAGATATAGTGAGTTGAAAACAGGCGATTTTCCAAAAGAAGCGTTTTCATCGATACTTAGGGTGCCAATATCTTTTACAAATACAATATTTAAGCTCTGTAGCTGTAAAACATTAAAAACAAGTATTTGGACAATAAAACTACGAAGTATAAACCTTTGAAGTTTTTTGGTTAAAAATTTATGACCACCTGAAATCCAGGAAAAAAATTGCCCACCGCGTTTTTTCGCAAGTTTAGGCACGTGCTACACAAAATCTAATAAGCGCAATCTCAAAGAATATACTGGCGAGTGTTGACAACCAAAAGTACTTTAAGCTCCAAAAAAAATTAGGCTTCCACTGTGATAAAATTTTCTGCAACCTTGACCTAAACATTGCAACTTGTTTTATGAAGTTCATCCGCCATTTTGGGCCACATTTTTTGCGGGATCCTAGCTCCTCCAGATTTGGATCTTGGAAGCTAAAAATTTGCACAGGTTAGTTTCATAGGCATGTCTATACCTCTGTAAAATTTGATCCAAATCGGAGATGGTCGGGTGGGGACCACTAGTCCACTTGACATGGAATGACTCATAAGAGAATGAAGTTGAAAAGTGGGCTATGTTCATGCTGGTTTTTCTGCCAGACTAATTATCGGAGAAATTTGGTTTTTGTCTCGAAGGATTCATTTCATTTCATTTCACACTCCAGGGTCCCCCGTACCTACCAGCTTAGTGGTTTAACCGGGATATTCACTGTTGTCTCGAAGGATACGTGTGATAGGAGGAAATGCCACGCCGTCCTCAACGAAGACACTTCCAGCGTATAGACGACTTTACAAGGGGTATGGTGATCGGACGGAGAAGGGGAGGTTGGTCCACACGTCAAATTGCAGCTGATACCCACATGGATGCAAGCACTGTGCATCGGCTGTGTTGAAGATGGTTGGAAAGAGGAAATGTAGCCACATTGAGGGGTGCAGGTGCAGCCAGAGTGACGTCAGACCGCTTGGATCGACGGATTCACTGTCAAGCTGTGGCGGACCCACAAGTCACTTGTACGTCGATTCTGCAGCACGTGCAAGGTACCCTGGATGTTCCTGTGTCGACCAGAACCATTTCCCGTCGACTGGTTGCACGTGGCCTGCAATCACGGCTCCCGCTAAGAAGACTGCCATTGACCTCTCAGCACAGACTTCAACGTTTGGAATGGTGCCGGACCAGAGCGACGTGGATGGCAGAATGGCAAACCGTAGTGTTCTCAAATGAATCCCGCTTCTGTTTGTCCAACGATAGTCATCGCATACGTGTGTGGCGTTGACGTGGAGAAAGATCGAATCCGGCAGTAACTGTGGAACGCCCCACAGCGTGACAACGGGGCATAATGGTTTGGGGCGCTATTGCATACAATTCCGTATCACCTCTAGTTTGTATTCGGGGCACTATGACGGCCCAACGATATGTAGATAATGTACTGCTGCCGGTGGCAATCCCCTACCTTCAGGGTCTGCCAAATGCAAGTTTTCAACAAGATAACGCCCGGCCAAACAGTGCTCAAATCAGCCAACATGCTCTACGAGGTGTACAGATGCTTTCCTGGCCACTATACTGTCCTGACTTGTCACCAATCGAACATGCGTGGGACGTGATTGGACGCCGTTTGCAGAACCTGTCACTGCCTCGTTCAGAGGACGAACGGTGGCAAATGGTTGAAAGGGAATGGAGTGCCATCCCTCAGGACACCATCCGCAGGATTATTGACTCCATGCCTAGACGTGTTTCTTCGTGCATCGCTGTCCGCGGTGGTCCTACTTCTTACTGAGCCGACGCCGTCCTCGCTCTAAATTTTGCTTATTTATTTTTAAATAAATATCACTTATTGTTCCATGCTGTCTCTGTCTTCTTACCAAATTTCATCAATTTCTGACCACTCCTTCTTGGTGTTGCATTTTTAATGTCGAGCAGTGTATATAGACCAGGCCTCTCGGGCCTTTTTTTAAATCAGGAACTGGGTGTAAAAAAATCTTCGTTTAGTAACATTTGGTAATTTCTAAAACCAATATATCCGTTTTTTCGATTTTAGTCTGTTTTGGTGGCCCTATTGTTCCCCTGGTCTGTTAGGGGGCCCCAGATGTTCTTTAATTGAATGCAGATAAACATTCAGCCAAAACTGTGAACAGTGAATAAAAGAGCGCGCCGAAAGTTCGGAAAAACTTCAATCGGACAGAAGTTCGAAGCAGGGCCCCTTGGTTTTTGACGAGAAAAAATAATGTTTTCAACTATATGATTCGGGAATACATTGTAAAATTTTGTTTCGGAACAAAGTTCGGGTGGAGAAAAATTCGGAGCGAAGTGGAAACGCGAGGCCCTGGGCGGTCGCCCGATTCGCCCACCCCTTGCTACGCCTTAGCCAGGGACATGGACACATCATTTATTCTGCTGCATATATTGGTGACCCGGACTTGATGATCCAGTATACTTTACCGCTGAGCCAAAAGGACCTCAAGGCTTGGAGGAAATTAAATTTTTTAAAATCCGAGGAAAAAATCAGTATGCGGACTAATTTTGTACCAATTATCATAATCGTACGTTGCGGAAATTTAGCAGGAGAGCGTTTGATCCACAAGCTATAAACCAATATAGTTTAGCGATTAGTAATAATACACTGGCGGAAAAAAAAATCCCAACACCAAGAAAAATTTACTGTAGAGTATTGAAATTTGGGTAATGCAATTGTCTAGTTGACATGTTTAATTGATTAAATGTACAAGATCACTGGTTAATTTAAGCTCAAGAAAATGCTGTGCAAATGTGAAATTATGTTAATTTAATAGAGGGTGTAACCTCCAGAATTTTGAAGGCAAGCCTGAAAGCGTGCATGCATTATGTCATACAGGTGCCGAATGTCACTTTGTGGTATGGAGTGCCATGCTTGTTGCACTTGTTGCGACAATATTAGGACCGTCATTGCTGACTGTGGATGATGCTCGTCCAATGATATCCCATAGTTATCAATTGGAGACAGACCTGGTGATTTTGCAGGTCATGGTAACATGTCAGCACTCTGCAGAGCACATTGCGTTACAGCAGCGATGTGAGGGCGAGCGTTATCCTGTTGGAAAACTCCCCCTTGAATGCTACTCATGAAAGGCTATGCTACTGGTTAAATTACCAGACTGTAGTAAAATTTTCAGTCAGTGAGTTTGGGATAAACACAAGAGTGCCCCTGTTGTTGTTGGAAATTGCTCCAGAGTCCATGACTCCAGGTGTGGGTCCCATGTGTATAGGCCGTAGTCCGCTTGGATGCAGGCGGTCCCCTGACCTTCTTCTGACCAATATAGAGCCACCACTAGCACTAAGGCAGAATCTGTTTTCATCAAAAATTACAACAGATCTCCACTCCGACCTCCAGTGAGCTCCGTCTTGGCACCTTGCGCGCTGGGTGTTAAGCACTTCCGGTTATTCCACCGCTGGCTTCTGCCGTTGTTTTGTCTGAGTAATAGAACATGTAAACCTTAAAATGCCATGGAATTGCTGCGTCCCTCAATGTTATGCAACCTCCAAAGCTTGTAAGGAATTATATTTCCATTCATTTCCAACGGATTCAAGTGAAAAAAAAAAAGATAATATCTATTCGTTTTTCAAAACCCCTAGCAAGTACGCGAAAGTTTGCCGCAGGTATTTTAAAGAAAGTGACTTCTTGACCAAGAAAACCGGTAAGTGTATGTCATTTCTGTTTTATGCAATTCAGATAGTGAATTTGTTTTGGTGATATTGATAAAATTAGATACATAGTATTATGTAAATAAAATATAAGAAATGGTCAGACTCGGTTTTTGAATGTTGTTCTTATAATTCCTTGCGTTGCATGATACTATTGTTATTAAAATCTAACTTAAATTTTGGCTGACTATTTTAAAATAAAAATATTGTATTATTGTGATTTGAATTCTACTCAGCTTCTGGTTCAGGTTTGGGTCAATTTCGAAAAGCGAGGGGTCAAAGTGCAATTTTTGTATGAAAACGGGATATTTAGCAATTTTTTTCGAAATATAAGTCCCAAAAAGACATTGTTGACTGTATTTGGTAGTTCAAGGGAGGCGTCATGACCCCCATACCCCCCTCCTCCCCTCTGGATCCGCACCTGTTAAAACGAAACTAAAAAACCAAAGCAAAATAAAAAATCATGATCTCAAAAAAATTGAAAAGAAAAATTGCAAAGGATATATGGACTGAGATGTTTGTGAATAAAATACTTTTGTGCACAAATCTAAAGTATAAATACAACGTTAAAAAAACACAAATACGCAGGGAAACTGTAGACACGTGTTTCGGCGTTGCAAGGAACGCCTTTATCAAAACAAAAAAACTGTGATCTTATGGATGCACATTGCACAAGCTCACAATTTTTTTGCATTGATAAAGGCGTTCCTTGTAACGCCGAAACACGTGTCTGCAGTTTCCCTGTGTATTTGTGCTTTTTTTAACGTTGTATTTATACTTTATAAGATGTTTGTGTGAGGAGTTCGAAAGGATTCATCTGTTAGGAGTTAAGCGTTTAAAGTATTCATTTAAATATGAGCTTGTCATACAATCCTCTTCAACATTCTGTTTACATTCAGTAAGTCAAAACAGTGTTAAAAAATAAAATATGTAAATTAATAGGACAAGGCTTTGAGGGGGGGAGTCTGCTTTTTAGTCCTTGGCGATGATTGAAAAGTCAAGATGTCGGTTTCAAGATGATTTTATTAATGGATTTTTTTAATGGTTCTTTAAAAAAAAAATAAAAGTAATAAAAATCATTCTTTGAAGAAAATAATTCAATGTTCTATGTTATTTTTATTCTTCATTTCCACAGTTCATATAATTCTATAATATTTTCAAATTATTTTATAATTTGATTTCTTTTATAATATTTTTCTACTTATGGGTTAGTACAATCGAAACTTCGCAACAGGCTTGGAAACGACAAACAACCAAACTTGTTTTCATTTACAAATCACTGAATTTAGCTCCTGAATAGAGAAATAGTTTTAAAATTTTCAGGAAAAATAAAATTATTGTGATTATCCCGTAGTCTAGTTCATATCTCTCTAACAATTCTGTAGTTGAAGGAGTAAAGAATCCAAATTAACATGAAGCATTCTCTATGCGATTTTGATAATTAAAACAAGGAAAAATCTGTAAATTGTAATTAAATACAGTCGACGCTCGATATAACGACCATCTCTGTTTCATAGAAAAAGGTCCTTATAACGAGTGGTCGCTATAAGAGGTAGATTACAATTATAGGGATAGTTTATGAAGATAAAATTGGGACTTTTCCCACTGGTCGTCATATTGGGTAATGTGTGGTCGTTATAACGAGCGTCGACAGTATTTTCTACTAATTTATTAATTACTATTATTTACATTTTTAGTTTTATGTATTTTTCAATTTATACATAAAAGAAAAATCGGATTTAAACATACAACTTGAACAATTTAATTTGTTAGTATCAAACATGCTTTATTAATCTTAAACTAAAAAAAAATATATTTAAAAAATCGTGATTTCTATCAACCCTGTTCCAATGCGATGATTTAGCGTGTGAAATTTTTAAAAGTAAATTTCCAACTCTGTGTACAGCAAAAAAGAAAAAATTGACAGTAGGAAATGTTTTAACAATATTTTGAAAGATTTTTATTCAAAAAACTATGTTCCTTGCATACCTGGTTAGTAATTCCGCTTTATTACCACTTGCTTTAGCTCCGAAAACTTTTAATTTGACTTTTAACGAGGAAACAGTCTCCTTTTCGTCAACCATGGCTTTTTTAAAGCTTTAAAATGTATTACGCTTGAGAAGGAGCAATTCCTATAATTTATTAGTGTATCGCGTAATGAAAAAGCACTAGGCTCGAACTACCGGAAGGACACAATCCCAGTTGTACGTGCCGCGCTCCCTGGCGGTAAAGTTTGTCCCAAGCATGCCCTATAGAATACCGTCTACAGGCTGCCTACTGGTTTGGAGCTGTCCTTGAAGCAAATAGTTTCTTAACGTTCCTTGGGTCACGACGGTACCAACTGCAGCTCGAATGTCAGCCGCAGATGCAGTATGATGCGCCACAGTCGTACGCAAGATTCGGCGATCTTCCTTCTCAGTCGTGCCACGTGGCAGCTCGGAACTCGATCTTCTTGAGGTAGTACCATCCCTTGACCATAGCTTCCAATAATCATGCATGGTGGAAACATTCCACCCCAAGTCTTTCTGCAATATCGCGAAATGAAAATCTACCTTCTCGTAGCCAAATTGTACGACCTCGTTTAAACTCGGCTAAATAGCTGTTGATAATGACTTCTTCGTCTTCTTAAAGGCATTCCTGATCAACATGAACGCAATTCGTCAAATTTCACGGAAAAATAATACTCATGAGCTTCACAACATGCTTTTAAAACAAGCCTTTATTTGCATGTTCTGAGTGACGCCAGCTGCGCCACACTTATGCGCGGAGCGCGAAATTTCAATCGATATCATCTTTCAGTTGCATAAACACGCCCACCAAATTTTGTTTCTCTAGCTCAAGTCTTTCTTGGTGTTGGGATTTTTTTTCCGCCATAGTGTAGTACTATTTAATATATTAAACTGCCAGGGCATCTAGAAAAGCTTCCTGCGGCATGTTGATGCATAATGTCCCTCAATGACGTTGTTATATTATTTAATGTATAATTACATGTTCATAATATTTCAAGACATACTACGCACGTGGCCCGGCGTTGCACGGGCGCTTCGCGTCTTTAAAGTAGTAAAGAAAGTTTCAACAAATCACTATCGCTGCCAAGGCGGCTCTCGCTAAGAGACGCTTGACACCTTTACTTTTTTCCTGCATCAAAAAATCATTCGAATTTCCTGCGATACTTCGCGCCTTTAAAATGGTGAGAATTCAGTAAGTTCAGCTCGCTCAAGGGAAAGAAGCAGACATAGAGAGATACTCAGTTTTTAATGTAAGTAGATGGCTTCTCAGGTAATTAATGTTTCAAAACATTACAAGTAGCCAGCGATAAAAGTACTACGTACATGGCCCACTAATGAGTTTTGTGTTTGATTTAATTAAGCCTTAATTCAAAATTCTCATTATCATTATTATTACTGTTTCATAGCAACCACGTTTTGTAACAATGGATTTCACATTTAATCACTTAGGACAAATCGCTTTATATTTGACTACTTATTAATTGATATCTTCGTTAATTAAAATCGTATAATTATATAAATTAAACCATATGAAGCCTGAAAAATTATCAAAATTTATCGGTCTGGTTCGACTTTTTCAGTTCATTGGCGTTCAGCAGAAAGAAGCATGACATAGATAGAAAGATACTCAGTTTTTAATATAAGTAGATCTTTGCAAAGAACGGGAATTTTATCTTTTATTCAGAGTTACATGCAGACAAACTCACAAGTGGAACTAATAAAAGCGCATTAAAAATGTATAGTTTCACTATGCATTTAGAAGTCGGAGACCTCCACCCCCCCGGATTTTGCTCAAATCACTGTCCTACCAGCCTACCACCCAATTTCTGTGCCGAAAAGTTTAATGTCGTAAGTCCACGCTCAGCATTTTCACTTTAATGAGATACAAAATGTAAACTATTAGATTGCGGGTTTTGTAAATTCGATTAGTTCCGGAAGTGGTCTGTTGGGAGAAGGGGGGGGGGGGAGAGTTAAAGGAGACAATTTTTACTTATCAAAGGCGTCGATTTGCCAGCTAGAGAGCGCTGAACAATCATCATTCAAAAGTTTGTTTGCATAGCTAGCATGTTATTTCTACTGTAAAAAGTGATGTTTATTCAATCTTTAAGGTGAAAAAATATTGATATGGTTAACTGAAATGTTAATGTGTGCGTTGTAGCTTTTCAATAACGCGTTTTGTTTAAAACCACTGATCTATGTTCTGTCTGAAAGTTCCTCGATTTTTGATGAGGAACTGCTGCAAAATATAGAATATGATTAAACTATGATTAACAAGAAGTTCTGTCAAGAACTAAACGAGCCTACTTTCCCGTACATCGACATCGGCATTCTAGCATCTGATCATTATTCTCTTGATTATCTAAGACTAAAAATTATGTCAAACATACCTTTTTAGCACTTGAAGCTGATTTCTAAAAGCAAAATATACCTCTCTCATCAGATGAAATAGACACATAAAAAGTAAATAAATGAATAAATAAAGTTTTGTCGCACCTTTTAAAGAATGTAACTGTTACAGTTCTTCCGTAGAAAAATTCCTCAATTGTTTTCAAAAAAAAATTAAAAGTACAAAGTACATCAAAACACATTTTATCAAAGAAAGAAAAAAAAAGAAAAAAAAGAAAAAAAAACTCGTCCGTTGATAAAATGTCTCGAATTTCACTTTTAATCCGTTGCCAGTTGTTAAATATAAATAAAGAATAAAATGCCCTAGTGAATGAAACATTTTTGTTACAAAAAAAAAATCGTCTGCCAAAAATAATAATAATAATAATAATAAATTCAATAAAACAAATGAATAAATAAACAAAAAATCGTCTGCACAGTCAGTCATTTTTTTTCGGACTGTTTACTCAAAAGTTATTAGGGGTGACAGCTTGCTTGAGCGGTTCAATGTTGAACGAAAAATTGTTCAAATCGGAAATGTAAATACGGGAATGAAGTATCCTTGAAAAGTTCTTTCCAACAAAAAAAAGTTTGTTCAAATCGGACTTTCATTAAAAAGTTAGTATCGCGGGACCGGTTATTTGAACGGCTCAAAGTTGAACCAAAAATTGTTCAAATCAAAAAATCAAATATGGGAATGAGCTGTACTCGCCGAGATCTTTCCAACAAAAAAAAGTTTGTCCAAATCGGAATGTTCATTCAAAAGTTATTAGGGGGGGACAGACAGACCGACAGACCGACAGACCGACACACAAATTCCCCATCTCAATACCCTACTTTCAAATTTTTAATTTTTCGATATTCATTTTACCTCTTTATTTTTTTAACTTGGCGATATTTTTTGGACTTGGCGATATTTTTTTTAACTTGGCGATATTTTTTGGACTTGACGATATTTTTTCGATGCATTAAGCTACTTTTAATACTTTTTTCGTCTTTCTTTTATTTTTAACGGGAAAGTAGGCTAAAAAGGAAGAATTTCGTGCCAAATGAGCGATTCTTTTTTCTTTTGTTTTTGTTTGGATAACTTCTGAAAAAATATGTCAGAATTTATCTCTTGCAACCAAGGAGGTTAAAGGGGAGGAGCTTAATCTCTGCTATCTAAAAGTGGCAACGAATTCTCACACGCCGCCAGAGGACGCTAGCTGAAACGCTCCCTACTTCCTACGGGATTCAATGTAAATGATATTGAATCTGTCCTCTCTTTAAATGCTGCTATGGGAAAGAAAAAAAAAATTTTTCAACTGGATTTTGATGTAAATCTTCGACTGCCATTATGAATTAAGTATGATTTTCATCCCACGAAAATAGGAGCCGTATTTTTTGAGAAATAGGTTTAATCGAATGCACTTACCAACTTGCCAAATCTGACAGAATCTGTCATTTTTTAAAGACTGCTGTTGGTAAGAGGTTTTTTTTTTTTTTCAACTGGATTTTGGTGTAAATCTTCGATTGACATTATGAACTAAATATGACTTTGATCCCACTGAAGTTTTGTCACTTAATTTTTTTAATAATTAAAAATATTTAGTAGACAAAATAATTATTATAGACTATATTTTCATATTACCTTCTTTTTTACATGTTCATATTTTTATTTAATTACCATTTGTAATCAGTAATTGAAAAATTTATTTATTCATTATTATTATTTTTCTTCATTTTTACCTAATAATAGGAAATTTTATATTTACATAATTTTTACAATTAAAAATATATTCATTGGCTTAATTTTCGAATTTTTTTTATCTTTTTTGCTTAAACCTAGACTAATATAATGTATCTCTAACCAGGGGTGCCCACAGGGGGGGGGGGGGGGATTATGGCGCATGTTGCGCCATAAAAATTTTTGGGGGGGATTTTTTAAAGCTAATTAATTAATTAATTCATTTATTTAAATTATTGATTAATTTATTTTTTAATTAAAATTATGGGCTGATTTGTTTTGAATAAAAATTATTCATTAATTAATATTTTTAATCCACATTAGTTCTTTTATTTCTTTATTATTTTATTTATTTATTTATTTATTTTGTGTGCGTGTGAGTGTGCTTGGAATGTCTGGAAAAGAAAAAAAAGCGATTCTGTTCTACGTATAATTAGTATTTTTAGCACCCCTGGTTAGAGATACATTATATTAGTCTAGGTTTAAGCAAAAAAGATAAAAAAAATTCGAAAATTAAGCCAATGAATATATTTTTAATTGTAAAAATTATGTAAATATAAAATTTCCTATTATTAGGTAAAAACGAAGAAAAATAATAATAATGAATAAATAAATTTTTCAATTACTGATTACAAATGGTAATTAAATAAAAATATGAACATGTAAAAAAGAAGGTAATATGAAAATATAGTCTATAATAATTATTTTGTCTACTAAATATTTTTAATTAATAAAAAAATTAAGTGGCAAAACTTCAGTGGGATCAAAGTCATATTTAGTTCATAATGTCAATCGAAGATTTACACCAAAATCCAGTTGAAAAAAAAAAAAACCTCTTACCAACAGCAGTCTTTAAAAAATGACAGATTCTGTCAGATTTGGCAAGTTGGTAAGTGCATTCGATTAAACCTATTTCTCAAAAAATACGGCTCCTATTTTCGTGGGATGAAAATCATACTTAATTCATAATGTCAGTCGAAGATTTACATCAAAATCCAGTTGAAAAAAAAAAAATTTTCTTTCCCATAGCAGCATTTAAAGAGAGGACAGATTCAGTATCATTTACATTGAATCCCGTAGGAAGTAGGGAGCGTTTCAGCTAGCGTTCTCTGGCGGCCTGTGAGAATTTGTTGCCACTTTCAAACTAGCGCATCCGTAGAACATTTCTCTCCTTCTTTCTACTCCGTGCTTGCAACATTGCAAAGTATGAGTTCACGAAAAGAGAAGAAGAGCCTCAGTGAAAATAGGGATACTCTATTTCAGATTCAGTTTGGCAACGCTAAGCGTGATGATGTTTTGAAAACACCGAAATGAAATTGACATGCATAAATTTTTAACTTCAAAAACTTAATGTATACAAATTCCTTAAAAACTAGATGAAGTTTTTGACAATGTAGTGTTGTTGATTGTTATAGAAATTATTTCTTCATCAAATTAGTTATACATTTGTGCAAATAAAGCTTAACATTATAGGAAATGTATTTTTGAGTTGAGATCACGTACATTTAATTAGTCCCATTTTATTACTATTTCAGTTGCTGTAAGTAATATGGTTCTCTAAAAATGTTTGTATTATTGAGGAAGAATTCATTTTGTTTCAAAAGATTCGTTGGTGGGCATTAAATAATTCTCGGTTGTCGGTTCTTATTTTATTTCTTAACTTTCCTTTTTTAAAAGATTTTTTTTTGAAAGCTATTATTAGAACTGATCAATAAACAGAAAAAAAAAATCTTTTTTTTGCAGAACTATGACAGTAGGCACTGATATTTTATTCGAAAACCACACCATCAAAGAAATACAAGAGATTGAAAAAAAGCTTAGGTATGTAAGAAATGATCTTTTCTTTCTGAAAATAAACGGGCATAAATCATAGTGTATTTCTATATTACTTTTAAGTATGAATGCTTATGCAGCTCACTGAATTTGTCTGGTATTGCAGCTGTTGATCATATAAACATGTAAACATGTAACAAAAAAAAAAAAAAAAAAAAAAGCCAACTATTGTTATAAGTTTATCTAATCTCAGTTTATTATTATTATTC
This sequence comes from Uloborus plumipes, assembly GCA_038373865.1. NCBI lineage: Eukaryota > Metazoa > Arthropoda > Arachnida > Araneae > Uloboridae > Uloborus > Uloborus plumipes. The sequence continues at coordinate 70,731 of JAXGGA010003792.1, forward strand.
TCACTGTAGCAATTTTTGAAGCATTAAAAGATTTATTAATTTCTGTTTAGATTATTAATTTTTTAAAAATATTTAACTCTTATGTATTATTTAAATATTTTTTATATTTTCAGAAATGATATTGAACGAAAGAAAGAAGAACTTAGACAGATGGTTGGGTAAGATAAACGCTATTTTTTTCTTTTATGTAATTACTAAAACATTAATATTAAATTCATGTGCCTTTCTTGGTTTTTTAGGGAGCGATATCGAGACTTGATGGATGCTGCAGATACAATTACGGAAATGAGAGAAATTGCAGAAAGTGTTAGTGTTGTTTAGCTGAGACATTTTGTAAAATGATAGCTAATTGCATTGTTATTGGTGTTCATTCAACCATAAATTATGTTTATTAGGTTTGATGTTTTTTTTTCAGTTGATGTAGTTATGTAACCTAAATCGTAATTTTCTTGCTATTCTTTCTTTAAGATCTTTTAGCTGCACTTCGTTGGTAGCATTTCAGTTCTATAAATTCATGAAAGATATAACTTTCAGATTATAAAATTTCTCATTTCTGAATAGTTTAGGAAAAACAAAGGTAGTAAGTGCGTGATTTTAAGCTAAAGCAGTACTGCGTCTTATATGTGCTCTTTCAAACTTTTTGCAAAAATTGATTGAAGTAGGAGAATTTGTTTATATTATATGCGCCTTTGACTTGCAGCTGAAAAATGCAAAAAATTTCAAACATTTTATGACATACGTATAAAAATATATGTTTCTTTTCCAATCTTATATTTTTTAGGTTACAACATGTGTTCGTTCTGTTGAAATCAGGTCTACTGAATTACAGAATGGAAGTTTGCAAAGAGGGATTTTGAAAACTATTCAAAACAAAGTTGATGAAAAGTATGTTTCTTCCCTTATTGTGAAAATGTAAATGTTCATTTTTATTAGTTATCATATCAGTTCAGTGCCAGATCTAGGGAAGAGTAAGCAGGGCCTTGGTCCTAAGACGTAGCTTCTGTGGGGTAGCAAATCTGCAATATTCTTGTGTTTATTCATTGAAAGGCATAAAAACTTGCAATTTCAAGTTTTTGCCCCTATGTGGAAAAATTATGCATCTAGCACTATCAGTTGCAAGCACATTAGAATTTTTCCTGCATGTATTTAATACATGCTTAACAATATGATCAGGGGATCCAAATCAATGAATGAGTCCTAGTGCCAGGTTTTATAACAAGGGGCTAGATTGTTATTTTATTACTTTATGTTTACCTCTTTCAGAATATTTATTTTATGCAAAAATGAGGAAAAAAGATGGAATCTCACCATTTGCTATTGAGATTTTTCTGAAGAGTCAATTTTCTTGTAAGTTTATACTCTTTTAGCACCTCTGACTTGCAGTTACAAATGAGCCAACAAAAATTAAAATTTCTAAGTACAAATTAGTAAAAAGTTAGAACATTTTTTGTAAATAAAGTTAACTTTTTTTTGCAACTTTGGCAAAAAAAGGTATTTTTATCGGGATGATTTTTACAATTTTCACCTTCATCAAAAACATGCCAAACCTAATTATCATAAACAAGAACCCTTCTCTACTGTATTCTGACAGATAGAAATCATTTTGAAAATAGTATTTAATTTTCCTCAGCTCATCATTTTTAGTTTTCATGATTTGACTTTACACATTAAAATGTGTTCATTACGTGAAAAATATTATTGAATTTTCTTGTTTGCATATAGTTATTTTATTTTGTTTTGAAATTAATCTTTACCAAAGTTGATAAATTTCTTCAACCAATGTTCCATTCTGCATTATATTCATAGCAACTTATCTCCGAAAATATAATGCTTTGTTCTTAACTTTAAGTGGTAAATTTTCGTGAAAATGAACCAAACCAATAGAGTATTATGTTTTTATTTGCTCCTATCATTTATGTATTGCTTTTAATTCAGAATTTATAAAGTTGCAGAATTTTAAGTGTGATGTGTATGTAGTCTTTGTTAGGCCTGATTTACATTTAAAAAAAGCAAAAAAATTGTAAAACAAACCTGTGAAATAAAAAGATTTCCTGAACATTTGAGGGTAAATATACCCCATTGCTACAAATATTCAACCTCTCAGCAGCATGTTAATGGTTAATATAGTGCTCCCATCCCCTCCAAATAAAAATAATGCTTATGAAACTGTCAAAATTGAAAAAAAAAAAAAAATGTTGGGTTCTATTTCTAAAAAGTGATGGGTGAAAATGGTTTTCATATTTGGATTCTGCGGATCATTTTACATCAGTAGAAAAATGATATCCAAAGACTTTCTGAAGGATATTTTTTGCCGTGCAGTGTTTTTAATGAAATGTAAAACAATAAAAATGATAAAGGTACTACATTGTTACTTATTCAACTCATTTATTCTTGTAGGCGTAGACAAAATGAGTTGCTATATACAGTTGCGTCTCAAATAAAAATTTTGATGGACTCACCAACTAAGGTAAATATGTTTTTTTTTTCTCCTGTAAAATGAACCGTTAAATGGTGATAAAATTAATTTCCTTAAATTTTCTTTTGAATAGATCTGGTCATACATAGAAGCTCATGATTTCATTAGCGCAGTCTCTTTATATCTCTTAGCAAGGCATACACACTCTCTCCTTGTACTAGATCCTGTTTATCAAGATCATAAAATTGCTTCCCTGTTTCCTATTATCAATAGACAATGGACATCAATTAGTCATCTGAAATATGTGTTGATACAAGTATAGTAAAAATGCTTTTTTCTTCCAATTTAATTTTATCATGTTTATATATTTCTGTTAAGATATACATTATCAGCATACAACTATGTATTTCATTCATGTGGCTTGTTACTTCCTTTTACAAATTAAAGTAAGTTCCAACTTTTACATAGTGAAGTGTTGTATTCACATTTTTTTTTCTAAAATTTTAGCCAAAATTTCCATTTATCCGTATAAATTAATTTTGATTGGATTTTTTAGCATGTTTGTATGTGTGTATACATGTGTACACACGATGCCTGTTTAAGCTGCCATAATGTCCATTTTGACGATCCCCTAGTTAATAATCATGAACTTTCTCATGACATTTGTATGTGTCTGTATCAAGCAAGGAGCAAATGAGGGAAGTTTTTTTGCAAATTGTTCCTGAAAATGTCTTGGGGCATCCTTAGTTTGATTTTAATTGCTAATCACTATTCAAAGTATTATTCATGTGTGCAATAATAAATTTAATTGTATTTAAACAACTCAAACATAATTAACTGTAGATGTTCCATTTTTGATAAAAATTCCAGTGTTGTTAGGCAAGAAATTGCTACTTTAAAGAAAATATGTTCATTAAAAAATAAATTAGCTTGATTTTATTTGACTCCAAAAACATGAAAACTGAAATGGTACTATAATGAATTCTTTTCTTATGATATTTTGATTTTTGAAGGTGCTCTTAAAATAAGGTCCCATTTCATTTCCGAATTATTGCTATGTTTAAATAAAGATTGTTATAATGACAAAATGCACATTTATTCAAGCTCTAACTGAATTTGTCTGTGTTTGTTTAGACTTAGGTAGTTTGTTAAGTTTAATAATATTATTTATTATGAAGAGTGAATGAAAATTTGGAGGGGAAATTTTTTATCTTTTTTTTTTTAGGTGACATCAAAGTAAAAGTGCTTAAAATTTGGAATATTAAAACTTTTAACAGTTCAAAATTAAATTTATAGCATTGTTTTCGTTGTTATGTGTCTTTATTCGTGTGTTTTCTAGCATCAATAAATGCAACCATAAAAAAGAATATTCGTTTCTGAAAATGTCACCATGAATTTTTCACTTTTTTATCTTCTCATTTTAGAACTGTTGCCGTGTTTTAGAAGTGGAGAACATTGAACCAGAAGTAATTTGTTTTGATTATATAAACATGAGAAATATGTAAAATGGAAAGATTGTATGATCAGAGCTTCCCCCAGGATTAAAAAAGGGCAGGGTGCTGTTTTTAAGAAAAGGGTACTTTTTTCAAGTTCAGGGCATTTTTTTTTAACTAAAAGGCATTGAGTCGTCTCAAAGCCAATCGTGAGATTTCTTACTGTTAATTCTTCGCATTACATGTTTTACTGTCTCTTCATTCGAAAGGTTCTTTTGTCTCTGGCTAATTAAGCGCAGTTAAAATTTTATTGTTGCCATAATTTAGCATTTTTGTTAAACACCATTTTAAAAAACTCCAACCCTAACTAAGTAAAGTCAAAGATTTATCAATATTCTTTTTATGCCTCCCTCTCCCTCAAATATTTAAAACTGAAGTATGAAAAAAAAATTACACTTGCATATTCATGACTAGGTAATTTCAACCAATAATGAGTTTAAATGAAACAAAATTTATAGTCTGCTTTTTCCCGAGTTGTACATTTTTAAATGCATAAAAGAACACTTTACTTAACAATGAGAAAAAAAATTGCTCAAACATTTAAACAAATGCACATAATGTAGTTTTAACTCAATAGCTCACCTTCAGAATTTTTCCCTCTTGTATTGTTCAGCTTCAGCATAAGTCATTACAAAATTAACTTAGGATATCTCAAATAAAATCATTTCAATTCTTCTGAAAATTTGATAACCTCTAAGGTATTTTTGACTTATTATTGATTGAGATTGGATGGAAATTTATATGAATGCAGGGCTTCCAACCTTATTAGGGAGTTATGTGTAGTAAGAAGGGGGGAAAAGTGTAATTTCTAGTGCTTAAGTGTAGTCTAGTGCGGTTCAATGTACCCCCTCCCCAACCATTAGGCGGATATGCTTAAATCTGTTCTTAAAATGAAACAATTTCAAAACAAATCCAAATTTCAAACAAATTCTTTACATAAAAAAGTTTCAGGAAAATGAGATTTCATTTTAAATTATTAATAGATAATGTTGATTATACTGTTCTGCAGATCTGAGTTTATTTCAGGGATGAAAACAGCTCAAAGTCAAAAAAGAGGAAAAATGGTACGGCTCAATATTTGGAAAGATTTTTTTTTAATCATTATTATTATGCAAAATTAGTCATGCGAGATTTCTTTTTATTTGCACCCTGAAATCGAACGTAAAAACGGAAGAATAAGGGCTTCTTATTAATTTTTAAAACCTCTATTTTGCTCATTTCCTATTTCTATCTTTTAAAGTCATACAAAACCACAGAAACAAAACAAAAAAAAAATGGGGGGGGGGGGGGTACAATTTTATATGAATTATGACACTTGTTTCTCAAGAAGTGAAATCTCTAATTAATATTGCATGGTCTTTAGTTATTTTGATAAATGTTAAAGATCAAAATAATTTTCACGACAAGATCTCGAACATTTTAGCCAAATTTTCTTAATTTCTACCTCCAACAACAATATTTACGTTTTTAGCAGCATGCCAAAATAGAGTACATAGTTCGCCAGTAATTGCATTTCATTCTTGAGGTTTCAATCCTGCTGCATCCTAAAAAGGTTCCCATTATTTTGGAAGTTGGAAGTGATTTCAACCTCTACTACTTCAAATCAACTTATTTTATGCTTTATTTTAATAAATGAAAACAGATATTTTTTTCTAAACATGATGCAACATTAACTTTTAGATCGCAGAAAGAAAGAAAAAATAAAAAGAGCGGATCCGCGGAGGATTTTCATCCCTGTTATTTAAAAAGAAACTTTAAAATGACAGGAAATTCACAGAAAAACTTGGCAAATAAATTTCCAAAAGAAATTTTTCTTCCAAATTCAAACTCGTTCTGTCATTTAATTTAGTAATACAACAGGATCAAATAAAGAAAAACAAAAACTGAAATATTTTAACTATGAAGAATGTTTTAATTTCAATGCGAGGTTGCCCGTTTTCCTTAAGCTGCTAGTTCATCTGGAAATTCCTTCAAATAACATGATTCGTTGTTAGAAATCACACTTATTTTTTCAATTCATTAAGCATTCCGAGTCTCAGTGCAAAGTTCATTCAAAGTATTCAAACAACAACATCCAAGTTTACTATCCAATCAGGACGAAGAAGACTGCGCGCCGCGCAGTTCTTCCTATCGTGTGCTCCGGTGACGTCATCGCTCCGATTACGTCATCGATGCGCTTAGGAGTGGAGTGGATGACTTGTGTAGCGGCGCTTGTTTGGCATTCGTTTTAAACGGAAAATGCCATGCGAAATGATCCTGGAATCGACTCAAAAAAGCATCATCTGAGCCTGCCGATGGAAGGACATTCAGTATACATGAAACAAAAAAAAATTAAAAATTAGTTTGTATGATTATTCAACGAATGCATGGAATTTGCTTCTCCTTGCGTAGCGCGTAGTAAGCTGGATGAATGCATAGTTACTACGCTAAATGCGTGGTAGTTGGCGCGTCAGTATTCTTTTTTGGGAGTATCAATGCTGGAAACTGGTGTAAACAACTCTGCCCCTCCCAGTAAATAAAGCAAGAGAAACCCTGAGTCAAGGATTAAGGAAATGATTGAGAACTTAACAGTGGTTCATCAGATCGAAACCACGTGTTCGTTCGTTATTGCTCCCAAAGTGACAGGTGGAAGATCAACTGTTTAGTCTCTACAATGCCCAGGCCACTTTTATCCCCTGCTGAGCAATTGATAATGGAAGGTGTGCATTTCTCAATATGAATCCAAGTAGGAGAGGACGACGGGCGGGGGGGGGGATGTTCGTCATTTTCACTTCGAAAACATCGTAGGAGAAAGGGAAGTTGAAACTGGTTTGGTACCTTTTCATAGTAACTCTCTTGAATCAAAAGGGCGCTACTTCATAAACAAAGAGGCAACCAGGGCGCCGTTTTACTGGTAAAAGGGCAAGTTGGGCGCATTCTAAGTATCAAAGGGCAGGCAGGGCGCAGCGCCCTCCCACCCAAGCCTGGGGGAAGCTCTGTGTATGATAATTTATGCATTCTGTTGGTAGCACTTATAAGTTAAAACAAATCACTCTTCTCTTTTATTTCTTGTGAATTCAAAAGTTTGTAAAACTTTCAATAGATTGAACATTAATATTGCAAGTAAACTTCAAAACATAATACAGTTTTTTTTTTCATCCGTCTGTGCAGTAAGTTAGAAAAATATCTGTAAAGGATATCTTGTTTCTTAAACTAAAGAAACACTGAAATTAATAAATATTTGCACTTTAATTTACCATTTTAAATACATTTATGCATTTTTATATATCTTTATAAACTCAAAGTTTGTTTCTCTCTTTAAATTATCCATTGCTGTATTGTTGTTCACTATGTGCAGAATAAAAGGCAGAATAGCGGTTGAAAGATTTTTCAATGTTAGTTGAACAGTAACTTGTGACTGTAAAACCTATTTTTGTTGCCAGTATTATGCTAGTTAAACAAATTTTGTGCTATCTAATATATGCATACATTTTGTTCAAAAATATACGAGTCTGAAATGTTAAAGCAGTAAAAACTACTGCGGTTTTTTTAAAAAATAAATAAATAAAAAATCCTTCTTTATTTTAAAAATTTCCATCTGAAATTTTGGTGAGTTAATGAAACCCCATCACTAGTGTAAACCCAGCAACTATTATGTGAGATTAATAGTATGATAATTGATAATTTTTTTTTTTAGAATGCTATTGGTCCTTTATGTTGTAATTGTCTGCTGTCTAATTCATCACTTGAAGATATTGTTTTAGAAATTTTGGCAGTTAGAAAGGTATTTTATTCAATATAATTCATCAAACTGTAATTATCTTTGATTTGATTACATATTTTTGACCGTAACCATATGAATTAAAATTTTAGTTTTCCTGTTTTACATTTTCATGCATAATTATACTGACCAGGTGTGATCAGAGCATTTTTTAAGGATTTTTCACTGGGCGACATGGGACGGTTGTCTGTCATTAAATGTGTCTGGGGGGGGGGGGGAACCCAAAATAGATATAAATTTCTATATCTATTTTCTGGGGAAAGTAACAATAAATTTTCATTGACAAGCTCCCGTCCCTTTGGGTAATTTGAGGATGGACAAAATGGGAAATTCAAAGTACTTGCGCAGTATGTCTGGTGATTAGACATTAGTGCACCGTCTGGAGCGGGGCCCTGAGCCTTATGGGCAGTGTTTTGGCTCTGTCTCCCCCACCTCAGAACATCCGACACTGATAGCTGGGCAGTTAAACTGTTGGCGCTTTGGGCCATGATCAACTTTGCTGCTTTCATTCCTAGAGATCATATTGCATGCTAAAAGAATCCAACACCTGTTTTTAATGGGAAGGAGTCACCTCACCTCTTACTGTTTACCAACATCAATGGGCAGAAAAAAGGAACAGGTTTTGTTGGAGGCTGTAGGAGAAGCGGTGGAGGCTTTTAGGAAGGGGAAAAGAAGAGAAAGAAAGAATTCCGTTTACGAAAACTAGGAGTGACAAAATGTTGGATTTTACAATGCCACCCAGTGACTCTGTTTTGCATTTTCTAGGCGACAAATTTTCTTCACTTGGCAACATTAGTGTCATCTAGTCCCTATGTTAAAAAATGCTCTGAGTATGATAGCTATTATAATATGACGGGAACAGTGGAAAATATACTCTATGTCAAAAAATTGCTCCAAAATGTTGTTCCTATATGCATTTGGTATTGAAAAATTCAAAAATTCATATTTAAAATCATTCCAACTTTAAATTTTGAGTAAAAAAATAATTAAAAAGCTCTCAATATGACACTAAGTCATGTGGATGAAAATGAAGCTTTCTTGCACAATTCATGAACGAGTTTCGTGCATTTCTGCATTCTGTGCTACAAAATTGTTTTCTTCATATTGTTGATTGTTGATTCCCTTTTGATACTTTACATTAGAACTTGTCATCCAATATTACTCAAAAACTCTTTTCATCTCTTGCAACGACTTTTACAAATAATTCTCAATAATATTAAATAAAATTCAATTTTATTAGAACATTTCACAACATAAAAACTTGTCAAAAGAATGTTATATGATCTCACAAAAAAAAGTGAAAACCTTTAAACGCATACTACGCTTGCTCTCTCATGGCTCTCTCTCTTTGTCCCATTGTTTGAAATTTTTTGTCCTTAATGTATTATTTTCTTAACCTTTTGGATCCGGGCTGTTTTTTAGAAATTTTTCTTTCGACCCAGGTAGTACGACAGTTGAACCACTTTTCCATTGAAAAGAGAAGGTATAAGCTGTCGTACCAGACGTATGAAACCTTGAAAAAATCCCCGGCTCCAAAGGACTCGAGTGAAAACTCCGTCCTCTAAAAAAATAGAGTTACGGTACAGCATCTGTACCGCCCGGCTCCTAAAGGTTAAATAAAATTCAGCGATAAGTACTACTCTCAACACGATTATTGATTGGTAAACTTTTTTGTAAAGTTAACCTATCAATGTTACACTGGTATGAGTTCTATGAAATGGGTAATTGTACAACAATTAATAATTACATTGGTTTCTTTTTTTATTTTAGAATGTTATCAAATCCGTATTCCATCCAGAAAAATATGGTAAATATATCTATATTTTTTAATCCTGATTGCAAATTTAAGTTGTGAATTAACGGAAAATGCTGTTCATGGTTATAACTCTTTGTTTCTATATTTGTAAAGATCCCCAAACCGCAAGAAGCTTTTTTATTTAATTGCTAACTTTCCTGTAAAGCTTAGATCCTGTTAAGGGTTGCAGAAACTTTCTTGTAAATTATCATTCATACCTTATTGTCTTCAGTAATTATATCTGCTAAATTGACATTTAAAGTGATTAATGAGATTTTTTTTTTCATCCTTCTTTACAGTGCAATGCAAACTTTCAACTTGGGGAAAAACATGTTAAGAGAATGTATACAGGGTGAGTTCGATCGAATCTGCCATACGAAAAGGGGTGATAGAAGAGCCCAAGTGAAGTATAGACCCACCCATTAGCGGTGTCAATTCGTAACCGTAACCGAGTTATGGTATATTTAAGGAAAATTCGCAAAAAAATAAAATTCTGAGAAAAAGACCGATTTCTGAAGTTCCTGTTGGGTCTACGCACAAAATAAGCACATATTTCGAAAGAGCAGAAAAAATCCTTTAAAATGACATCTTTTTCATCAGGATAGTCGCACTTTATAATGAGTTACAAGCTTTCAAACACTGGAAACACTCAAAAATGAAATTTCATCAAACTTTTCAGCCAAAAATTTCAGAAACAACCGTATGAGCTACAACCGGTCAAATGCACCAAAAACTTTCCCATTTCACTAGCTTTCAGATGATACAACAGAAAATCCTATTGGGCTTCAAGTTCAGCAGATATTCCAGCTTTTGTTTGAAACAGTATGAAAATCGTCGTTTGTCAGAATATGGAAACCAGCAAAGAGTCAGACTTTTATGTTCTAAATTTTCTATTTCATGTAAGTGTACTGGTTTATTTATTCAAGAAAAGGAAAATTTTATAACTAAATATTAAATTGTAACACTTCATTAAGTTAATAATCACAACAGAAGATAACAACACGTAGAAACAAAGGAAGCATTACTTTAACGCGCTTTTCACAAAGAAAAATTCAAAATTAAATGAGTTACACTAACATCTATGAGTACATTTACATGTAAACAATCCTCAACATTTCCCAGAGCTACTGAAATTATCATCCCCCACACCGGATAGATGCCCTTGGCCTTTTAAGAGCAAAAACTACCGTCGCTCTCAATGAAATTTCATTTCTCACTTTTGCTACTGCTCCATCAAGCCAAATGCGCAAGTCCTGCAAACTGGTTGCATCTGAGCAGTAAACTGCTTGTTTCAAGAATCTCCAAACAAAGAAGTTTGCTGGCGTAAGGTCTGGTGATCTAGGTGCCCAAGGAATAGGACCCAAATGACAGGATGAATGGACTCTATGAAATTAAATTTCACAGAGAGCGACGGTAGTTCTCGCTCTTAAAAGGCCAAGGGCATCTATCCGGTGTGGGGGATGATAATTCCAGTAGCTCTGGGAAATTTTGAGGATTGCTTACATGTAAATGTACTCATAGATGTTAGTGTAACTCATTTAATTTTGAATTTTCTTTTGTCAAAAGCGCATTAAAGTAATGCTGCCTTTGTTTCTACGTGTTGTTATCTTCTCTTGTGATTATTAATTTAATAAAGTGTTACAATTTAATATTTAGTTATAAAATTTTCCTTTTCTTGAATAAATAAACCAGTACACTTACATGAAATAGAAAATTTAGAACATAAAAGTCTGACCCTTTGCTGGTTTCCATATTCTGACAAAGGACGATTTTCATACTGTTTCAAACAAAAGCCAGAATATCTGCTGGACTTGAAGCCCAATATGATTTTCTGTTGTATCATCTGAAAGCTAGTGAAATGGGAAAGTTTTTGGTGCATTTGACCGGTTGTAGCTCATACGGTTGTTTCTGAAATTTTTGACTGAAAAGTTTGATGAAATTTCATTTTTGAGTGTTTCCAGTGTTTGAAAGCTTGTAACTCGCTATAAAGTGGGACTATCCTGATGAAAAAGATGTCATTTTAAAGGATTTTTTCTGCTCTTTCGAAATATGTGCTTATTTTGTGCGTAGACCCAACAGGAACTTCAGAAATTGGTCTTTTTCTCAGAATTTTGTTTTTTTGTGAATTTTTCTTAAATATACCATAACTCGGTTACGGTTACGAATTGACACCGCTAATGGGTGGTTCTATACTCCACTTGGGCTCATCTATCACCCCTTTTCGTATGGCAGATTCGATCGAACTCACCCTGTATATATATATATATATATATATACATATATATATATATATATATATATATATATATATATATATATATGTATGTATGTATATTTTATGTATTTATTTGTTATTTCTTTTGTTAAATTTTTTTTTTCTTATTTATTTACTCATTTGCAGCTAAAGATCAAGTGTGTGAGTTTGTCACTGCTGTACAGAAGACTCTAAGCACAATCTACATTTTGTTTTACAGTTCTGACAAAGCAGATACTGATCAAGGTTTGTGGTAGTATGCAAATTTTGAAATTTTGAAAATAAAAAAATAGTTTATGTTTCATGATAATAAGCAGTACTCTTTTGTTCTCGAATAATTCTTTCTCTATGACTTAACCTCAAGCTTGGATACAAGAGAGGAACAATAAATGTAATTGCCTCCCTGTCCAAGCTGGTATCAACAACAACCTCAGAGGCGCTCTAGGAAACTCGTTATAACTCCCGAAATATTTCGAATTTCTGTCTGAAATTTTCAAGTATAGTCTCAAGACATTGTACTTTCCAATTAGGCAAAAAAAAAAAAAAAAAAAAAAATGAGTTTTTGAATACAAGTTACCAGACTACTATTAGGTTGGTGCGTATGAAATATCGGATTCTCTTTACATGCGGACGTTTGTCTCCCTGTTTTCGTTATACTTTTGTCTTTGGCATAACCTCATTCATAGTCGTATTGTCCATTGCCAGAGACTCATTTCAGCAAAATAGGTTTTCTCGAAGGTCTTCCCTTTTGTTATTTCTTTTGAGTTTATTGCCGATATGAATTCTGCCGACACACAAAACAATTGCGAAACTGAACGAACTGGAATATGAAGTTTTGCAGCATCCACCATATTCACCGGATCTCTCGCCGACCGATTTTCATTTTTTCAAGCATTTAGAGCTGTTTTTAAGGGGCAAACACTATGAAAATGAAGACAGTCTAAAAAACTCGATATCAGAGTTTATTAATTCTAAAGACCAAAATTTTTTTAAGACAGGCATCTACGCTTTAAAATCTCGTTGGGAGAAGTGTATTGAAGCAAATGGAGCATACTTTGATTGAATAAACAGCTTTTGAAGAAAGATATGCAGTTTTATACAATCACTTAAGAATCCGACATTTCATACGCACCAACCTAATACCTTAAAGGTTAGTCTCCGTGGCGCTCTAGGAGACTCGTTCTAACTCCCGAAATATTTTGAATTTCTGTCTGAAATTTTTATATTCTGAAGACATTGTACTTTCAAATTCGGCAAAAATTTTTTTTCCGATTTTCTGAACTTAAGTTACCAGACTACTACCTTAAGCATCCTCTTTATAGTTCATATTTAAATTTTTTGGTCTTTCGACCACCATTGAGTCCCCCGCGCCACGGCTGATGAGCTCTGGATTCAACCTTTCTCCTTTCATTTCTCCTAATATGCCATTTTATATTTCATTTTTACTATTTGTTTGTATTATTATATACTTGGCTTTTTAGTTTAGCTGCTTTGCGCATCTATGGGCTTTTGGTGTGGTCTCTTGGTCTTTCTTCTTACAATTCTGATATTTTATATATATATATATACATATATTATGTATATATATATACATATATATATATATATGTGTGTATATATATATATATATATATATATATATATGTAAGCAGTGTCAAACTTAGAGGTTCGAGGGCCTGTCACAATGTATTTTTGTGTGCACCTCAGAGCTGAACAGAACTACGTAAAATATTTTTCATGTACCATTTTTGGAGTCCCTTTGAGGCCTCTATGTTGTTTAAGCCCCTTGAAATTCCAACATGATAAAGCCCCATTGTTTATAAGGAGCAAAGTTTAAACTAAATTTTTTATTTCAGAATATGATTTATAATGATCACATCTTTGTAAATATATATTTATTTCTTAAAATACAATAAAACTTTTGCGTAATTACCTATGCTTAGTTGTTATGACTCAAAACTTTTTTTCAGACTATCAAACAAATATGTTGCACTCTACTTTGAAAAAAGTAACCAGCTCAAGTGAATCAGGCAAGTTTTTCTTTTTTTTCCAGTTAGATTTTTTCGAGATCTTTAAAGTATCTTTAAATACTGACTTATGAAATGCTAATATCTGCAAACATTTACATGTGCCCTTTTTATTTGCTCTTTTAATTGCTATTCATTTTTTTCACATAATTGGAACATGCAACTATAAGAAAAAATTTCGTAGAACTTCAAAGTATTTTTAGAATTATATTATCTACCATTATTTTTAGCTTTTTGAGTTACTTGTGTAGTATGGATTTTGTAACTTGTGTTTCAAATGAATATGAAAACCAAAAATTTGCACAAATTCAATCTAATGAAGTTCTGTTAAAATTAAAAATGATTTTAGCTATCACAAGGATGATTTCATTTTGCAATTGTGGACTTCATTTCATTTACTATTTTTGCATGATTATGAAGTATGTATTGTTCATTACATATTTAATCCTTGTTGGTTTTTCATTTTCTTAAGTTTCAAAAATGTACCATGCTTCTCGTTTGCCCTCAAAGAAAACTTAACAAGTGCCTAGAACTTCTAAAAATAAATACCAACTAGATTTTTATCCTCTTTTCATAAATAGTCTATTTGAAGTTTATTTTCAAAGTTAGTTGAAAGGAATGATAAACACTGCTGTAAATGTTTCAAAACAAGTTTAGAGAGTAATGAATAAGAAATACGTAAATAAAACTAGTCTACTGCATCAAACTTACAGACTTGAAGTAATCAGTGTTTTAAATCTGCTTAGGGTATCAACTGAGTGCATTTAATAAATCAGAAAGTAAGGTCTCAATCTGAGGTTACATAACATTATGAGCATTATACCTTTTTAATGAATGTATGTATTATTCATTTTTTGCTAGCTATGAAGTTTGCTAGGCTAAAATTGCTTCTGAAACATTGCTTTGTAATTCAACGATTTGTTAAAAAAAAAAAAAATCTTTACAGTTTGACACCTGTATGTTTGCTACCCTTCAAAAGTTTGCAATGTTATAAGTTTTTGATTTTTTTTTTGTTAATGTCTATTTAGTGATAAGGTTTAGTTTTAAGTACAATTGTACATTCTTGAAAAACATCAATATGTATTATTTTTGTAGGTCCTGTTAGCCTGTTAGATTTGAAATCAAGTGAAGTCTTTAACTTTTTGCCTCCATCTATAACAGGTATTCTGAATTACGTTTTTCTATGAATTGTATCTGTTTTTTAGTTGAGTGTTGACAAAATTTGTTAACTGAAAAGTATTTGTCTCTTAAAAGGTACATATTTTATTCCTATCAATAGTATCAGTACAACCAAATCATTGATTTTGAAAATGGTTGATATTAGTGAGGTGTTAAGAGAAACCATGACGTTGACCAAAATGTTATTGGTTGCTGGTAGAGATTACAATAGATCTCATGCAAGTATTCATTGAGCTAGATTAAGATTCACTGTCTTGTGGTGTAAAAGCCAAGTGACAACTTATGAAATTCACTTCAGGTGGACATTTTACTGTTTCATATTTTCGGTAAGCGTAGTCTGAGAAAAGCATAAATCAGAAGTATAATTTAAACAGACCTGTCATTTAGGGGGGGGCAGGGGGGGTCAATTGCCCCCCTCCCTGACTTTGAGAAATCAATGTATTTACATATAAGTGGGCGTGGTTTTTGTTGTTTTCTGGTGAAATTGTATTGTGTTTTTACCCTTTGCCCCCCCCCCCCGAAAAAAACTTGAAATGACGTCCCTGAATTTAAAGTTTGGTTGCTTTTGTGTGATAAAAAAATAACAAAATTGCAACTCAGCTCTTGTGCTTAGAACCAGAGGGTTGCAGGTTCGGATCCAAGGTTGAGAGGCAGCTGTTGTGACTCATTACTCTCATTGACACACATAACAGAAGATTTTTGCTTTTTCTTTCCTGTTAAATATGGAAATGCAAGTTCAGGCTATCCTTTGAAAGACCTTTGGTAAGGCAACTTTTTGTTGAGATACTCTACACCAAAATTAATTTTTTTCTTGTGCAGTGCTGCCTTTTGGAGTTCTGGAGCCAAAAGAGAAAGAACACAAATTAGCAGGAAGGTGAAGTTGAAAATTGTGTGCTGATATAGAATTGACTGTTAAAATATACAATTGATTGAACGCATGATTATCTATATTACCTTCTAGAAATAGCAGTACTGTTAGCCCTGCTTATTTTGGTAGCAGATAAACAAATACCCCTCGAACACAAATAAAATATCTCGGAGCCAAATATTTCGCATGCCAAAGTTGTAATTTTAAAGATCACCGCTTAATTGATTTATATTTCTTGAAACCAACAGTATTCGTTTTACCAATAGTATTCAATAAAAAATATTGATTGTATTGAAAAATGATAAATATATCAAGCTCTTGCAAAGCAGTTCTAAGAAAAGTATTCGAAATCTATTATTTTTATATTGCAGTGATTCCTAAAATCTGTCCACACATCTATAAAAATCTGCATAGTTGCTCTCTGGTCTCTTATAGGTACATTTCAAATCAAACATAGCTAACATCACAGTGTGTGATTTTATTTGCGACAGCAGAACTTAAGTACTCTTCTGAATTAAGATTTTCAAACCAGTCGTGTAGGATTTTTTGGAGACAGAATTTTGAGCTGTATTTTCCACTTTGAATTGATATACACTCTGTCAAGAAAAAATATATGCACCCAGAAAGAAACGAACTATCATCACGAAACTCAACAGGTGTATAGTGTATGAAAAGATAATCAAGTGATTACAAATTCAGAACCAAAGGTTGCTTTAATGAGAAATAATGACAGAAAAAAGGTTACAAATTAGTATGTGGTAAAGCCACCCCTGGCTACAATACAAGCCGAAACACGGTTTGGCATCGAATCAATAAAGTCACCTATGGTCCCCTGTGGAAGATCATGCCACAATCTTTGCAACTGGGCAGTTAATTCACCAGTGTTTTGAGACGGTTGCAATTGCCTTCCAAGTGTGTCCCAAACGTGCTCTATTGGCGAGAGGTCAGGTGACCTGGCTGGCCACGGGAGTACGTCATATCCTTGAAGAAGTTGTTGGGAGAGCCGTGCAGTATGTGGACGAGCGTTGTCTTGTTGATAAATGGCACCTAGGCGGCTGGATAGCATAGGCAAGACAACCGGCGTTAAAATGTCATTCACGTAACTGCGAGCTGTCATAGTGCCTTGAAGAATGACTAGAGGTGATCGTGTATCCCAACAAATCGCTCCCCACACTGTTACACCTTGTTGAATTGCTGTGTGACGTTCTATAACAAATGCCGGATCGGACCGCTGGCCTCTCTGCCTCCATATGCGTGTGCGTTGGTCATCAGCACTCAAACTGAATCGGGATTCATCGCTGAAGATCACACGCCTCCAGTCGGTCACACTCCAGTTTGCCCGGGTCCGGCAAAAGTCCAATCGACACTGCCTATGATGAGGGGTCAGTGGTAAGCGTCTTAATGGACGTCGGCTCCGCAAACCCGCGTCTGCCAGTCGTTGCCGAATGGTTTCCCTTGTTACCACAGGATACCTGGAAGGTAGTAAATGACGTCGAATCGACGCTAGCGACGTTGTTGGTGCGGAGATGGCCGCTCTTCTGATTGCGCGGTCTTGGCACTCATTTGTGCTCCTGGGGCGTCCTGAGCCTCCCCGATGGTAGACTCTTCCTTCCGTAATCCATTGTCGCCTACACCGAGCAACAATCATATCGCTCCGCCCGAGGTGGCGGCCGATACGCCTGTTCGACCAACCTGCTTCTATGAGGCCTACAATACGCCCCCTCTCAAAGTCCGACCACTGTTCGTATTGCTGCCGATTAGGTCTCAAAGGCATCTCTAGTCACAAAACCACCTTTTCAAGTCGACAAATTCGTATGAATTGCCCTAAGGCACGAGCAATCATTCTTTTAAACTCTCTCACCTGCGTATCTCATATGCACGTAGCGCGCTCGCCCTTGCCTCATTGGCGTCGAAATTTTAATCATTTGCATATCTTTTACCAGCTTATGTTCCTGCCGTGTTTCGTGATTGTGGCTCGATTTCTCATGGGTGCATATGTTTTTTCTTGACAGAGTGTATATATGATTCTCGCTTGTGGGGTTGCATGAATGATTTATTATCCAAATCAAAAAATTCTGCCAAGCAATTTACTTTTAGCCATTTTTCAGCCTAAGGAAGGAAAAAAAAATGTGTTTAAGTAATAGTTGTTCAATCTATTGAATTTAGGATATCTTCATATTTTTAAGTTAACATTTTCAAGAAGAAAGAAAATAATACATTTTGGTAACATTTGATTTTTTAAGATGTTTGTCTCACCAAAATGATGAAGAAATTAAACAATGGTTATGTAAAAGTAAAGCTGTGAAAAAAGAGGCCCATCATTGTTACTCAACAAGTTGAGTAGATCTTCTAGGTGTAGTATACTTCTATAAAACCATCTCTTTCAAACCGCCTGTGCCTCCAAAAAGAAAGACATGCATTATTTTAGTATGCCCATGTTTTTGTAGTACCTCATAATCATTGATGCTGTGTTGCATCATTACCTGTAATATTATCCATGTATTCTCAATTCATCATTATTGGTGTCTTTAACTTTGTTTTACTTACAGATTATCGCTCATCTTTAAAAGAACCATTTAATCCATGTAATTCAGAATTCCTCCAAATCAAATGCAATCAGTGGTTGAAAGAGTAAGTTTATTTTTCTTCATTTTTTCTTTTATTTTTCTTCCTCCCTAGTGTTAACTTTCAATAATGATGTAGTTATCTAAGTAAATCTGAAAAATGTTTTGAAAGAAAATTGATGATGGTTCGGTTGAATGCACTTGAATTATGCATTGTCTCTATTGAGGGCACGTGTGTGTGTATGTGTGCGAATGATAATTGAAGTTTAGTATTTCAGTGTGTTATTTAATCTGTCTTTTTCCCCCCCTTTCAGCATCAAAGAAAATTTTCAGAAAGATCTGATTAACTTGCTCAATTTCGTTAGCTCTGTAAAGAGTGTCGCTATGATCAGGCAATCTGTAATTAATCTTTCTTCTGAAGTAAGTATCGTTTTGTACGAAGTTTGATTTTTCTTTTAATATCTCATATATATTTTAATTCAGTAAAGTGAAAGAAATAGCCCTTTTTAACCCCTTCCAGGCTCATTTTATTTCGGGATTACAGATCAAAAAATGTCAATTTTTTATGCTTATTTTCATACATACATATCTTTTTAAACATAATAGCATCATTCGCATGCAACATTTCCTAAAAATAAATGTAAAAATATCTATTTTAATAAATGAGTATTTACCTGCAAAGTTGGCTTTCTGTATGGCAGAAATCATTATACTTTGGATTCGGCGGCTGCTCTTATCTTAAATCTACAGCTCAAAACACTGTATAGTTATGTTATCTAGTAGCAACAATAGTAAATAAAAGCATCCGAAACCATAAAAGGGACATGTGAAATAATTCTTGAAAGACTGGTTGTGTAGTGTCAATTTTCACCGTGCCCGAGCTACACTCGGGATGAGCCAGAATGGAACATTTCGCTTGCCCGAGTCCAGCTCGGGATAAGCCGGGAAGGGGTTAAACTTAAAAAACAAACAAAAAAATCTATGCAACAAATCCTGTTTTATTAACCCTTGGTGCAGCAAAAAAGGGGGCAAAAGTTTGACATGTGTATCTGTGTGTGTCATCCACGCCCCTTAACAAATGCTCTGTTTTGATGATTATTATTTTTTGGAAAGGAGATTTCATCAAGAGCTATCTATGTCTTGTCTTTTCATGACAGTAAATGGCAAAGGTATCAAATATAAACCTCATAAATTATCGGTTTTTGGCGATTTGTGTAGTGAAAACATATTTGTACATTTAAAATGTTAGCACCAAGAGAAAGAAAATAATTTTTGGGTTTGATGGACTTTGTTCAGAATTTCCGAGTTATATAAAACTGGAATTATCTAACCTTTTAAAGCAGATTTTAATTACAATCTAAGTCTTTATTCACTCAATTGATAACCCACTGTTGGCCAAGAAGGACAGAAAGCATAAATGAAATACTTGTAAATAAGTTGAGTACTGTCGGCCCCACTTAAAAAAATACTGTCGGTTCCAAGAAATATTATTCAATTAAACAGGGTATTCGATTAAGCCCCCCGACTAAGTTTGTTAAAGATGCTCATTTTGTAATCTCTTTGAGCCTGCTAAAATTGTTCAGATTTGAAAAATATTAAAAACAAAATCTTATCTATCTGTGTTACACAAAACAGTGTCTTTGTGCTCTGATTTGCATTATCATACTAAATACAAATGTAGCTGTGTCCAAAATTGTTTAGTGTTTTAAAATATGTTAAGACAATATATTTGATTTAGTATCCAAAAAAATAAAAATAAAAATTGCTATTAAACCTGAAACTAAATTTATAACTTGTTACTTGAATGTAAAACTCTAAAATTCTAACGTAATGGTTTTGTTTATGATCTTTAACTGACCCGGTTATTTATTGAGTGCTGCAATATTATTTTACATTCACTATTTTAATGTACCTTAGTTTTGCATTTATAATTTTTGTGTCAGTCCTGTTGAAAAGGGTGTGCAATTTTTAAAGTTTTACATAACTGTACATAAATATATCTATTACTGAATGTCATCTTTGCAAAGAAACATATTTAAGTGCATATAAAAATAATTTACATGCATATACTGTTGATTAAACAAGTACTGTTAGTTCCGAGAAATATTAATCAATTAAAACGGGGATCTTTAACATTGCGTCAACGGCAAGGGAAATATTAGGTTTCGAGATATTTTATTCGTATAAGCGGGGTATTCGTTTATCCATTACCGGATTAAGCGGGGACGACAATATATGTATTAACAGCACTCATTTTCACTATTGAGTAATTCTCTCACTGTGTTTTAATTTAGGTGCAGATGAACTTTTGGGATAAAATGTGCAGGAATATGTTAAAAAGGCCATTTTCTATATGGGATTTTTTCCTGAAAGATTGCTTCTTCCAAAGAGTAAAGGTACTTACAGTTCGTTGTTTTTTGTTAAAAAATGTTGTTTGAAATGTTTAACTTTTCCTATATATTTTTTGGACACTTACAAAACTAGAATTAGCTCGGGAATATTGTCTTTTTATTTTTTTGATTGTATAAGTACCTTTTCTTATGAAGATCAAATTTCTAAAATGATAGCTGTGTTTTTGCAGTTTTTATTTCACAAAGCGAAAGCTAAATGTTCATATCTTTAAACAAATAACAGCTGAAATGTACAACTAGAACATCAAATTTCCGAAGTATACACCATAGTGGCAAAATTGTTGTTTTAATTTCTTGAAACTTGATCTATATTTCTTTACAATAATATACACTTAATGACATATTCAACTACATAAACTCTATTATTTTTAAAAGCAGAATTCAAATCTTAAAATTGTGCTAATAGGTTTCTTTTCCTTTATACTTTTAAAGCTGAATGCAACCTATTGAGTAATAAAAGCTACTTTTATTGTAAAGTTTTTCTTCCTTGTCTTTTTTTATTGAAGGATATCATTAATGAAAAAATAAAGTCAGCCAATGAAGCCTGCCAAAGGAGCGTTGAAGAAACCATGTGCAAAATTTGTTCTGAAACTGAGGGGTATGTTTCTTCATTTCAACTTCAAAATTTACTCCATTTCTGTTGATGATATTTTCTTGGTTTGCTTACAAGATTCTGAACTATACTTGGTCATGATTTTTCTCAAAGTATTATGAGTGATTCATAATTGCAATGGTCCACATTCAAAACCTTTTCTGTATGAGCTTCATTATTTTTTCTGTTTTCTGTGATGACTCTTTAGAGTGGGGTAGGGGAGGGAGGGGAGACTGAGTTTTTGACAGATAAACACTTAAGAAGTCCTGTTTGAAATTTAACTTGTTTTGTTGTATGTTCTGTATTCAACAAACTATACACCCTCAAACAGATTTTTTCCTTATTTATTTAGTGCAAAGTACATTGGGGAAAAGTCGCCTGGGTGCTAAAATTTTAAAAGTCACTATTTCACTTGCTTTAGTCATAAAACTGATTAAATTCTTTAGTAAATGGATAGGCAACCTTTTTGATTTTATGCTCGAAAATCAGAACTTTTTTTACAAATTTGCTTTATTTACAACTAAGCTGACATTTCTAGGTCAATATATAAGAAAACAGTATGAATCTGATGCATTTTAATTTATGTGATTATCTTTTTCAATAATTAACTTATAATAAGAGTTAAAAGATAAGTAAACTTTTGTGCTGAATGTATTAAAATACCGCACATGCTAAGCAATTTTATAATCATATTCTTAATTTTTTACAAGAAAAATTCCCTTAGTAAATCCTTTTAAAAACTCTTTGTCTGTTTAGGGTATTTGATAAATCAAGTTGTAAAGATAACTTAATTATATAAAATTTGGTTAGGTCAAATCAGTTAGTTTCAAAGTTGATACACTGTTCGGAGAAAATACTTAATCAATTCATTAACAAATCCAAATAGTGGACACAAACATTAGCAGCTACAAAGCCAAGTTCAAACCTTTTCAGTGCAAGGATTTTGCCTTTCCCTGTCTAAAAGTTAATCTGTCACTGTTTTCAGAAATTAATTTTAGATCCAGGTCAGCTATGAGTTTAATACACACGTTGAGCACATTATTCCTTTGGACAAAAAGTGCTAGGTTATAAGCAGAGGATGAGTGAAAATATGACACCCAAGGATCCAACTGTAGAAAGGTGGCTGTAAATTAAGGATATTAGCTCCCTCTCAGAATGAGCAGCTATGCTAAACATTATTTTCAGTTAGATATCTGAAAGTAATTGTTCAAGATGTTGTAATAAATATGCAGTTTAATAGTTATTATTATAGTTCTCAAATATCACTCAGCTTCAATAAGCATTATTTATTTTAAAAACGTGTGTTATTGATAAACTTGTTGTGGCATGCTTTGAAAGATCACCAGTAGAAGATTGTGTTAGTATATTAAGATGAAAAACAAAGTATGCTGTATTATTTTTTAGTGTATGAATTGTACTTTTATAATTTTTGTTTTGTCTGATTTTTATCATTTATAATAATAAAAGCAAGTGTAATGTGTCTGTCTGTCTGCCTGTCTGTCCATTTGTCTGACCGAGCTCTCCAGCCAAATCTATCGCACGCAGGGACCTGGAATTTTTTACACGGAAGCACAAAGGGGCTGGCCACCAGACCTCGAAGCCCGGTTTTCGATTTTTGAATTAGAAAAAATTTAAAAAATTATTTATAAAACTTCTTCTCGAGATCGCTGCTCGCCAATACAATATGTGTTATCGTAAATCCTTACTTCAACGAGCGACCCGATGGTCAAGTGGTTCTGCGCGTCAGGTTGAAGTTCCTGATGGAATGAGATCGAATCCGGGCCCGCAAGGATTTTTTCGAACATCTGCATTGTTTTTTTTTTGAATGATTTTAATGATTGTAATGTCCTTATGCAGGTACATCCCCTCATGGGGATCTACCCCATATTTTTTTATAGTACAAAATGACAGTTTTGGTCCGATCTTTGTTAAAATTGGCAATGGGGCCTTCGATGCTGTAGAATTTTCTTATGGATGTTTGCGCCATTTTTGGGGGCTTTGAATCGATTGTGGCAATAAATGGTTTTTGATTTGCGGCACTTATATTATTTTTTCAAAAATTATATACACTATCAATTATATTATGTTAATTTTTGTACCATTATAAAATTCTGTATTTTATACCTTGCATTTACGTCAAATTCAAGGTAAAATTAAAAGTCAAAAAATTCTGAAGAAGATAAATATATGTTAAAAATTAAAGTAACTATTTTTTGTGATTTTCATATTGGTTGTGACCAAAAAACATCATTACAAACAAATAAAACGTATCAAACACCATGAGTGTTGAGTTATTAGGCAAAATCTGCTGTGTAATGTTTTTTTTTCACTGCGAGAGGGGGGGGGGGTATGAACGACCATTAAAGTGACACAAATTTTTAAAAAATAAAGGTTGGATCTCCAATTATCTTGCTTCGTAATTTGAACCCGCCCCGGCTGTGCAACGGTACGCGATTAGTCATTCAAAAATTAATGAAAAACGTGATCGAAGCCAGGATTTTAAATGGCAAGTTCAGAGGTGAAAATATACTCATACCACGGATTCCTGTTATACCTACAGATGTGCCAATTCAATTCAAACGTATTCAGTTTCCGATTAGATTGGCATTTGCAATGACTATCAACAAATCCCAAGGTCAAACGATGTCTGTTTGTGGCTTAGATTTGAGAACACCATGTTTTTCACACGGACAATTATACGTGGCATGCTCTCGAGTGGGTAAACCATCCAGTTTGTTTGTGTTAGCTAAAGATGGACTAACAAAAAATATTGTTCACGCTATAGCATTAAGAGATTGATATTGTTTAATAGTGTTACTGTCGTAATTGTTTAATGATATATAATTTTAAAGAATAAATTATAATAACTTAAAAATAATGTTTGCCTTTTGTTATTTTTATATTCCCTCATCGTTCACAGCGCTCCATGCTTATTTCACGCATATACAACATTCTTACATACATACAATATACACATTCTACCATACATACATACTTACAATAAGTAAGCTATAGTTTGTCTACACTAGAAATTGCTACTATTGTGATTTGTTGCAATATACACTACTATTCCTGCGCTATTCACTTATCTGCATTTTCTAAATGCACGGGCAACGCCGGGCGGGTACAGCTAGTATTCTAAAAAAGAAATTTTTTTTAATATGTTGGTACTGCTTTTTACTGTGCATTTATTAAATATGAAAATGAATCTATTATTTTAGATCTGAGTTTGAATTTGAAAGAAATGTCTCATATTTTATTTGGTTTGAAATGCCGAATGATACTTTAGAAAATATTGCTTGGATTCCCCGACATCAGAGAAATTTCTGGGATAGTGGTGAGCTTAGTATGAAGTCGATGGGATTCACACCAAAAGTTCAGAGGTAGGTTTTTTTTTTAAAGTTTATTAATATCAAGGATTGCAGCTTAACTGTATATAGCTCTTATGTTTTTCTATTGTTTGTAAAAAGTTGGAAAAACTTCCTGTCTTTTTAAATTCTGCTTCTATTTTTTAAAAGTTAAGGGCACCAGTATGAACTAAAATACAAAAAATTTATAAAATCAATACTGAATCACTAGACTTCCTTCTCATTACTAATTTATCTACAAAAAAACAAAAAAAAAAAAAAAAAAAACCTGTCTCAAAGTGCTTACAGTTGAACTTAATAGCAAAGTTCAGAGTAATACTTTTACTGTAATACAGGGTTATTCTAAATGATGGACCCCTTTTTAAAAATTCATATACAGTGAAGCACCGTTTATACGTTTTTCTAGGGATCGTGAGAAAAAAACGTATAAATGAAAAAACGTATAAATGAAAATTACAAAAAAATAAGAAAAAACGGATATTTGTGGTTGAAAGTAACTTAAGGGTTATAAGAAAAATAAAATAATGAAATCAGTAGCGAGGCATCACTTCAAGCGTCAATCATCGCTAACTTTCAGGTCCCAAAAGAAATATACCAGCCCATATGTTTCGCTCAGGGGTGTTTGTGATAAGAAATTTCTGAAAATTTTGGGCTGCCGTTTTTGAAATTTAGTTTTTCAGTTTTCGAAAATTTTATTTCCGTTGAAGCAGGAAATTCTCCTCACACAATAAATGAAGTATACTTTAAAATGATAAAAATCATTCATGTTGTTTTTATGAGTTTTAAAACTAAAAAATTCAACTTACCTTGTAAAAATCTTGGTTCACAGATGCTTCTTTTTCAATTTGAAAAGTTCAAGTTTGCTGAAATGCAAAGCTCGAACGGCAACGCGCACTACTTTTTATGAAAAACATTTTAATTGAAACTAAAAAGAGAGAGTAAAAAAACAAAACCACGCACACATATATTCGTTTTTGAAAGTTCGATGAAGTTCCAAAACACAAAAGGTAACAGTGTTTTCCCCCATGCAAAACTACTGTTGCAAACAATATTGTCTTCGACACGTCAGGCTCATATTGGCGCCATCGTAAGATAACAATATTTTTCTAACCGCAATCCCTTTTTTTGAAAAATGTGACGCACCGAATTAAAAAAGAAAATATAAAGGAATAAACGAAACAGGAGAAAAAAATCTCTACCCCTCCCCATCCAACCCCCACGATCCGCCAAAACTGAGAGTTGCTGTAAAAACAAAATGCTTTGCACATAAAATTTCCGCAGGTAATCGCCGATGACTCGTATGACATTTAAGGGAAGCTGTGAAAGAATCTGATTGGCTGAAATGGCTGACAAGCGAAAAAACTTGCGCGCGCACACACAAAACGGATGCGATATCTTTAGCGATGAGTGAAGGTCACGCCTAATCGTTTACTCAACAGATGGCACCACTAAAATAAAATTATTTGGAATATTAAATGATCCGAAAAAATAATCTGAAAATAAAATTTTAAAAACTTTAATTCTTCCAGTGCAAAACGAGGTTTGCCTTCAGGTCATCGGCGAATCGTTCGATGACTTGAGGCCTCGCTACTGAATGAAATACAATGACATGAAGCATGTAATACTAACCTTTTCTAGAATTAATTTACATCTACTACTTCTCATATTCATCCGGACTGACGT
>JAXGGA010003793.1:0-97134 GCA_038373865.1 Uloborus plumipes
ATAAATGGAATAATTAGTATAAATAACGAAGAAAAAAAGCTTTTATACAAGAAAAAATAAAGAACTTGAGTAATGATATTAAGTAAATGTTTAAAGTTAGCTTACAAATGGAAATGGAGCACATTCCGGCATCTACAAGTTTTTTTTTTTTTTTTTTTTTTGTCGCATGCCAGCCAGGCAGGCAATTTGAGGTGCGCTGCCTCACTTTTCCAACTGTACCGTAATTTGGTGTGAGGTACGACTTCCACAGTACACGCATGCTATAGGGACCCCTTTTATAGGGTAAGCAACCTTTCACAACAACACATTCATGCAAAGAAAGGACAAGAGAGAGAAGAGCACATCCATGCCCAAGCCGGGACTCGAACCCGGGACCATACCATCCGTGGCAGACTGCTCAGACCACTAGACAAGGTTGCCGGCATCTACAAAGGCATACGACGTCATATTCATAAGCGGAATGCAGTTAAGCATTTCAATTGAACTTTTTGAAAAATTTTAGCATTTTTGCGAAAGACTTTTCGGCGTCGACTTAAATTCTGCTTCGAAGCGTATGCAAATTGATTAAGGTATAAATAAAACGTCGTATAAAATGATGTTGCTCTTCGATGGGAGCTTCGTGAAATTGTGACAATAAGTGACAACAGGGAAGGGGATAATAAGAAGAGTGACATTGCGATTGTTTAATAAAAGAATATGTTAATAAAAATAGCATAACAGGTGACAATGGGAGGTAAGAGGAAATGTGACACTTTGTGGCAAAAGGGAAGGGGGTCAGAACTTTTGGGGTCAAAAATGTTGGGGAAAAAGCTCACATTTGAACATCTTATAAAATAGAAGAGTAGGAGAAAGGAAAGGAAAAGCAGGAGAAAATTTTGTACCTTGGAACCAAATAAATGCTAAAACAAAATTGACAAATTTTCTTGTTGTTAAATATAAATTTTAGAGAGAGATAGCAAAGATTAGAAATAAAACTTTAAATGCATAGAAAATGAAAATATTTTTACAGTTATAATTAACATTTATATATGGTCATAAAAATCAAATAAATAAAAAATATAAAAAAAATTCAAACGGTATTCTACCTACAAAAAATTTTGAAACCAAAAATTAACGAAAGCGATTATGTGTCTTAAGTTGCTATAGTTGTAAGTTCGTCTAAAGTTACTTCCGCATTTTTCAAAAACAGACTAACTAAATTTTTGGCTTAGTAGACACCTGATTCCATCGTATTTAGTTTTCAGAATTTTCAAAGTTTTTCTTGTTAATTGCAGTGACTTCTAATTTCTTAAAAAGCAGGAAACTTCTCTACGGTGATAGGAGGTCAAAAAGGACAGCAGGAGCATCTAAAACTGTGACATCATGGACGAACGAAGAAAGCGATTTTTTTTAAAGGAATTTGTTTTTGTTTCTTAAATTCTTTTGGGCAATGACAAATTACTATATGTTTTCTTTTTGGACCTCAGTTGCCCGGTGGTTCCTTTTTCAGAATGGCGGTCTGCCAACGTGGCGCATCTTCCCTCCCTTGCTCCTCCAACCATTCAGGAAATGGTGGCGCAGTACAGGCGCCATCTGTTGAGTTGCCCGGTCACCAATATTGTTGTGTGTCCCTGGCGGGGTTTGAACATGGAATTTTCGTGATACCAAACCCAGAACTTTAACCACTGAACCAAAAGGACTTTAAGGCTCGGGAGCAAAGTTGAGTTATGTGCTCTCGGAAGTACGCTACTCGGTTATGGAAAAACATAATTTGAATTCGAGATATAAAACTTCAAATTAATTAATTAAAATTCAAATTAATTAATTAATTAAGAAATTCGTGACTTCAACTGTCTTGACTTACCTGGATCTGCTTTTGTCTAGCCCCGTTCGTGTAGCAACCGAACTTTTGGGCTGAGGGATGAAGGATGCCGGAGAGGGGGTGGAGCCGGTGTGAGGAGACCCCGACCTGGAACTGGCGACAGAAGGGGGTCCCTTGCTGCCCAAGCCCACGTAACCTGCAACAAACGAAAAATATTGTAAAAATGATGCATACAACACTAAAAAATAGATGTTTTTACAGTATAATACAGCTAATTTTATAGTAACAAACTGTAAAATTGATGCTTTACAGTAATAAAGTGCAAATTTACAGTTTTATTATTGTGCATTTTTCAGTTTTAAACTGGAACCTCTGCTGCCAGTATTATACTGTAAAAACAAGTTTATTTTTTACAGTGATGTAATAAACACAATGGAAAGTGGATATTAGACTTTTATAATACACACAAACTGAATTTTATATTTTACTTACAAAAACACGAAAATTTAAGAAAATCAAATTAATTCCCAAGAGAAATTAATACCTATCCTTTTCAAAGTTAGTCAATATATAATTGTCAGAAAAGAATTTCTAAAAGGTTTTAGAACAGAAAGTGATAATCTAACGGTAGCTTGGGTACAGAAAACCGGTAGAGTGACAAATATGAATCGGCAGTTTGAAGAAGGGAACGAAGATCAAAATATCAAAATTGGGTTTTTTCGTGATCGCCTACTGTGGATAACTAGGACTGCGACATCGATGTCGATGTTTTGGAAACATCGATGTTTTAACTGTTGATGTTTTCCCATCATCGATGTTTTGGGTTCGATGTTTTTTCGATGTCGATGTTTTATAATCCAGCAGAAAAAGCTTGATAAAAATATGCTATATGCAGACGTATTTAGAAGTTTTCATCCGTAATCAGAACTTTCAGCATTAATCTCGTTAGAAAACATTTTGTATGATTATTATCGATGTTCTGCTCTCGATGTTTCTAAAACATTTCTAATTTTATTTCGCCATTTTTTTAAAAAAATATTTATTTCATTATTTTCTTAATGTGAATGTTTTATATTTCAGAAAAAAAAAAAAAAATATGCGGCCTAAAGTTATATCGTTACTCAACCGTTTCATTATCAATCTCGTTAGAAGACGTTTTTGATAGTTACCATCGATGTTTTAAGGTCGATGTCTTTTAATGATCACTGTTTCGCGTTCGATGTTTTTTTTTTCTTTCGATGTCTGTTTTACACTTCAGCAAAAAGCAATAAAAATATGCAATAAAAAAGATTCATCTTTAACAGTTGCAATATCTATCGTATTGAAATAGTTTTTTTTTAAAATTACTACCGATGATTTACGGTCAACGATTTTTAAACATCGTTGTTTTTGTTTTGCTTTAGAAATTTTTTTCGATAACGGTGTTTTACATTTCAACAAAAAAGTTTCATAAAAATATGCGATAAATAAAAGTTATACAGTTAATCAACAGTTGCAGTATCTATCTCACTAAAAAAGTTTTCTATAATTGACATCGATATCATACGGTTGATGTTTTTCAGGAGACAAAAGATAAATCTAATTGAGTGATATAAAGAGGCGCAATGTATTGGGGAGTTACTGTATTACTGTACATTTAAATGTGTAAGTAATTTTTATAAAAAAAGATCGATGTTTTGAAACATCGATGTTTGAAAACATCGATGTTTTTTGGTCGATGTATCAATACCATCGATGTCTTAATTTCGAAACATCGATGTCTTGAAACATCGATGCTTTGCCTTCGATGTCGCACCCCTAGTGGATACACATGTTTGTGCGAATAAAAGAACAAAAACCAGGTTGGTTTTTTGTTCTTTTATTCTCACTAACATGTATATTTACAGTAGGAGATATACAATCACGAAAAAACCCAATTTTTAAATTTTGGTCTTCGTTCCCTTCTTCAAACTGCCGATTCATATATTCTACATTCCGGCATTAGTTTTCTACCAGAGAGATTTTTGTTAATCAATAAATATAGAGCAATGAGTTCGGGTAAAATGTAATAAAAGATCTTAATTGTATGCCAAGTGCTTACGAGAGAGTAAAACATATGAGTAACAGACAGTTCAGTCAGAAAAGTTAATGAAGTGCAACAAGTATGAATGTAGTTTACAAATACCTTTGTGCTATAAATGTACAGAAAATGACAACGTTACGAATGCACAAATGAGCAAACGTTGTCATTTTCTGTACAAGTATGAATGTATTTTTTAATGTTATTAAAATGGAAAACATAAAAACATTAAGAAAAAAGTAGGGTATTTTTAAATTTTCTTTTTAATAATCACGTCAATTAGAATAATAATAAATAATAATAAAGGCATTAGAAAAATAGGAATGAAATTTAAAATTTGTCAACATTTAAGCATTAGTCATACAAGAAGAGGTTTATCCTCGGCACCAGGAAATTCAACAATTTTTTCAAAAATTTAAATTCCAATTCAAAAAAAAAAAAAAAAACTAACATTTTTTCAAAACGTAAAACAATGAACTAAAGGAATAATAATTGCTTTAAAGGTGTAGTAAGGAGGAAGGTGATAATTGATGACGTGTTTGAATACAGAGAGCCAATGAGACAATATTTTCTCTTATTTGGGTAACAGGGAAGGGTAATTGGGGTTTAAATCAGTTACTTTCGTAGTCCTTTTGCAAAAATATTCCAACACAAACCTGGGGCAATTACCCTTTCCTATTGCCAGAAATGACGTAAACATAGTCGGCCACTTTGTCTAGTGGTCAAAGAAGTCTGATTCGGACGAAGAGTTTCTGGGTTCTTTTCCCATCTAGGACATGGATGTATTTCCCCTCTCTTGTCCTTGTCTACCCTACATTTTATTGCCGTAAAATTTAGCTGTATTATACTGCAAAAGGAACAGTATAGTACTGGCAGCAGAAGTTTCAGTTTAAAACTGTAAAATGCACGGTAATAAACTGTAAAATTAGCAATTTTACAGTTTATTACTGTAAAAATGTAGTATCATGTAGTATCCAGCAACAGCTTTTTCAGGAAGTTTATGTTGATAACAGGAAGTTTATGTTGATATTCTTTCTTAGGGAATCATTAAAGTAAAAAGAAATTCTCTGTTGTCTACAGTGTAAACTGTTAAAATAGCCATTTTATAGTTTATTACTGTAAAATTAGCAATTTTGCAGTGTAGTACTGTAAAATTAGCAATTTTGCAGTTTAGTACTGTAAAACTAGCAATTTTGCAGTTTAGCACTAAAATAAGCAATTTTGCAGTTTAGTACTGTAAAATTGGCAATTTTGCAGTTTAGCACTGTAAAATTGGCAATTTTGCAGTTTAGTACTGTAAAATAAGCAATTTTGCAGTTTAGTACTGTAAAACTAGCAATTTTGCAGTTTAACACTGTAAAATAAGCAATTTTGCAGTTTAGTACTGTAAAATTAGCGATTTTTCAGTTTAGCACTGTAAAATTAGTAATTTTGCAATTTAGTTCTGCAAAAGTAGCAATTTTAGTTTATTGCTGTAAAAATAGCAATTTTTAGTTTGTTACTATAAAATTAGCTGTATTATACTGTAAAAGTAACATTCATTTTTTACAGTGTAGCTGGCGCAAGACAACAACAACAACAACGGAAATATTGTCAATGTTGGAGGTCCATTTACCAGAGAAGCACTACAAAATAAACACAATGACAATATTCTTCCTTCCAGCATCGACCGAAACAAAGTTTCAACGTCCAAAACTGACGTCTATAAATATTTTCACCGTCTTAGTATTAACCAAAATAAAGATTCTATCTTCAAAAATCAAACATTTATCTATGAATATTCCTGAATGGCGGTAAAACTACTTTATTAGGTTTGTCTATTGACACCCCCCCCCCGGCTAAAATTTATGCACACGATAATTTTCTCCGCCTCAGCGTCACCCAAAACAAAGATTCCACCTCCAAAAATCGGGGCTTTACCTGTGACGGCGAATATCCCGAGCACCTGCGACATGTCCCGAGCAGAGCCGAACGGATGACAGCCTCGAACATCCACGATCTTCCTGGAACAATAACCGACTAGGCGATTCCTCCCAAACTTCATTTTCTCGGAGAACGTTTTATTATTTCTTTTTATGTTCCACGGAGGGAGGGAGGGCAAAAGAAAACGTCACAACTCTCGTCTGTTAACGAGAGATTTCTGCTTTCTCGTCTTTTGTTTTTGCTTTCTTCCAGGGGTTGCCCACACAGCACAATAATTCATGGCTAACGGAAAGTGATTCAGCCGATGCGGGTGCAGCGGTAATCTACGGCGTGGGGGTTTCTGTTGTCTTGAAGATTGGCCGGAAAAAAAACGGTTTTTAAGAAGAAAACAGATTGAGCGGCATTTCAAACTAAGAAGTGATGTTGGACATGTGGCTAAGGATCTTTCTTCGGCAGTTACTTTAGAGCTAATAAATATGTTTGTTTGTACAGCAGCGAAAAGGCTATGGTTGGAGGAGAAAGTGGTTTAAATCAGGCTTTTAAATTCCACCTGAGCAATTACATTTTCTTGGTAAGGTCATTCTATAATGCTCGGGCGTCTTTCTTTATACAGATGCTGCGGAAAATAAAATTTTGTTGAGTACGAAAAAAAAAATACAGACAGAAAATGACTTTGAATTAATGTAAAAAGCTCAGAATTCATTGCATTGAAAAAGGGGTTCATTGTAGCAACGAAACACGTCTCTGCAGATTCTTGTAAATTTTGTGCGTTATAACGTTGTTCCGATTTTTCAGCACAAGGGAATTTATTCGATTCTTATCCCAATATTTCTTCTTAGTTTTTCGCACACAAAACAATTGATTTAATGCGAATACCACACAAGCCTAATGCAAGCAAGGTCAAGTTTATCACCACTTGTCCAATATTTCCCGCCAAGGCTCAGCAACAGAATGAGAGCGACAAAACCAGAGTGCGGCGTTGTACTTCCGCAGCTCTCGGAAAAATGATTCGATAACGGTTCCGCACATTCGAGCAGTAAAAGCGTTTCGCGACGAAGCCAGAGGGAGAAAAAAGATTTTATGAGCGTTTCGATACATTAAGATAAATGGGTTTTCCACGACGGAGAAGAATGTGCTTCGGAGCAACCACGAACATAACGGCGTACTATCTTTTGTATAGAGGAATGTATTGCACGTTATGCACCATGCGGCTTTTGAATGAATGCAAAAGGCAAGGGCATATTCAAGGACTTTCTAAATCTTATCATTTATTTATTGAAATAAAAAGTTTATACTGCACACTACAGAAAAATCCGTCGACAGTGGTAAGACTACAACTACAATAAGAACAGAAGTACATATTTTTTAAGAAGCATACAAACATTTCTATAAAATGAACAATTGATGTTAATAATTTCCAGGCCAAAAATATTTTCATTTTTTAACAGTAATTAGTCCTTTTAAAGGCTTTTAATATAGATAAATGGAGATTCTCTTTTGTTATATTTTTTAACCAAAAATACCTAAACCGAATGAGATTTTGATTTCTAATCCTTACATTTTTTTGTTGCATCATCAAAAAAAAAAAAAAAAAATCATACCATTGATATCTAGCGGCACCCCTCGGCTCTCATTGTGGTATCACAGGGTGCGTTGGCACCCACTTCGGGAACCCTGACCTAGCTTTTTATCTTAATAATTTTAATTGGAGCCACATCATGCATCAGACCAATTGCTGGTGCGCTGAAATACTTAAAGTTTTCAGTGTGGAGGTAAACTCAGCTTGTACATGAGGTTATTTGCCTTCATCTCTGTTATGGCTATTTCATATTGACGAGTCCATAAAAAGGGGCGAAGCTGCAGTCTTTGGATGCTATGATGCGCTATTCTGTATTTGCTAGCACTACTACATAAGTCAAAACCTTCATAAAATTTATACAAAGAAATTTATTTTTATCTTCGTAAAATCATTTTTAAAATACAATTGATTTCTAACTTATTCGACCCAACACGCTGGATACCATCGACTATTTCACTATTACCTATGAAGTTATTAACCCTACACTGCATGATTTTTTGTTCTTTGAAAGACATATATATGTTTTAGTGCAATAAGAAAACATTGGAACATATTTAAAAAAAACTAATTTGGAAGATAGATGGTCATACTTGCTTTAAAGATACCTAATACTTGCTTTTTATGCTTAAGTTGCCTTATGCATGGTCATAAGGAAAAAAAGTTCATGTATTCAATTGGGCAACGCTATTATGCAGTGCAGGGTTAAGTGCTTTGCAAATAAAAAAGGGTTGAGGTGCCTTGCATCGTAAGGTCCCGCGTTAGGCTTAAACACAGCTTGTAGTTATCTCCTTAACGTGTAAACCTAACATGCTTCTGAAGTTGCCCTAGATGCACGATACAGCGTTGGTGTGTTGTAGCTTTCCATGTAAAAATTATACTGGGGAAAAAGGGGGTATACTAGTGCCAGCGCCATTACCAACCAAAAAAATACATCAAACTTCCTCTCTTGTTCACATTAATTCTGGCCAGGCCGTAAATGTTCCGTTTTATTTGTCTAAGACCCCAAGACATGGGAAGAACCATGAACCGAAAGAGACGAAAATTCACAAATTGGTTGTCATAAACTGTCACTCTGCGGATACATCCATAGGACTTGTAATCACTCGTCAGCATATCCCTCTGTCACGTGATACTCCTCTCTCGAGCATCAATCATCTCGAGTGTCGCTTTCAAACATGAGATCGCGCTTAAAAATAAGAATTTACAAATAGATATATTATTTTATTTTATTTATCATTTGTTTTTTTTGTATAACTTTTCTTTAAAAGTCTTTTCTTAGAAAGTTATACAAGAAATAAATGATAAATAAAATAAAATATTTTTTTTTCTATCAACACAAAAGTACGAACAGATAGTAAAACAACACACCATTATTTTCAACGAAATCAAATACAGTTCTTGGACTTGGGAAAGATGACGTTTCAATTGAACCGTTTATTTCAAAAACCAGTCAACAGACATTTTTTTAAAAATTGAGTTATTAGTGCCATGTGATTCTTTAGGGGTAAATACACATTTTAGTACAGACAAAGAAAAAAAACGGTACTTTTATAGTATGAAGACAACTAGGAAAATTTTGGCTTTAGTGCAAAAACCAGTCAACGGCGTCTGTTATCTGGTTTTTGCACTAAAACAGATTTTTTTGCGGCGCGTTCTTTTGGTGTTACTGGTCTGGCTTGCTCTTGGCTGTTCCTAAACGTGAGGCAGCTGCAGAGCTAATGGTACAAAATTTTATGCTAATTTAAAAGAAGCATTCAAGAATGAGGATAATGAAACTGCAGCCCTATGCTTTGATTACATGCAAAACTTGCCTCTCCCGAATATTCCTGTCCAGGAAATTTTTTATATGAGACAACTATGGGTAAACGTTTTCAGTATTCGTGATTTAAAAAGTAGTAAATACAAAAATTTACCTTTATCATGAAGGAGAAGGTAATAAAAGCGCAAATGAGGTATGAAGTTTTTTACTACACTACATACAAACCGAGATACCTGTAACTGTAAAAAAGCTCATCCTTTTTAGTGACGGACCATCAGGCCAAAATAAAAACCATACGGTTGTAAGATTTCTAATGAATCTTTGTGACAAAGGACGTTTTGATGAAATCATTCACAACTTTCCTGTTCGTCGACATTCATTCTCCCCATGTGACAGAGACTTTGGATCTATGAAAAGAGTCATAAGAAGAGTTGATAGAATTTATACTCCAGATGAGTATAGTGAACTTATTTTAAAGGCTAGTAAAACAAGTCGTTTTACCATCCATATAGTTACACAAAAAGATATTTTTAATTTCAAAACGTGGTGGCAACGGTATTATAAAAAAATAACCCACTCATATGAAATCTCAGAAAGAGGTATTCCTAAAGATGAAAAAGATATTTTCAAAATATCAACTTATACGCAGTTCATTTACAATAACAGAAGTCATGGGAGAGTGGTGGTAAAGCCACATATTGATGAATTCGTTGAGTCTACATTTTCACTTCTAAAAAAACAAAATCTCCCAGAATTGCCTACTGAAAGGGCATATCCTTCAGGAAAGGTGAGAATTTCTTTTTCCTTGATATAAACTTACATCTTATGCTCAACCTTATCAACTCTAGTTTCATATTTTAGTTTAACTTTTTTATTTTGTCGTTATCGTTATAAGTTCCTATTAATGTAAAGAAAATTCGAGATCTAAACAATCTCAACCAATATCTAATTGGATATGAAAATTTCTACACCAGCATTTTGAATTGGCCAACTACTAATAGTGAAAACATAGTCGAAATGGTTTACGATAACGAATAGCTATCTCTCCAGGAACCAAAATATGACAAAAAATACCTTATATAATAATGTAATTAGTAGGTGATAAATAAAAATATAATGTTTTTCCCTAACATTCTCATTTTTACTTCAAGATATTACAAAAATTGAGAGCAAAGCTCTGAAAATACGCGTGAACGATTAGTTTATTGCAAAAAGCAGTCAACTACAAAAGTTTTAATATTTTTTTTTGCACTGAAGATAACACGTAAGAAAATATTTTTTTGTCGGTAAAGTATACAAATGAGGTCTACTTTAAGCCTAAAAAAATAGCAACACCTAAATAAAAAGCAGTAGGTTGTTAAACAGTTTTTTTCGTTTTTCTCAAAACAACAAATTTGTCTGTTGACTAGTTTTTGAAATAAACGGTTCAATTTAAAAAACTATTTTTTGATTGGTAGATAACCTCAAGACTTTTAAAATGCATTGATTTACGTAACAATGATGTTAAAATGTTTATTAGTTAAAAGTAAAAGGATCTTGAAACATTTGTTTTGAGGAAAACAAACATGGATATCATTTAACCATATTTGTATGTGCATGCAATGGATGACAAAATGAAGTTAGTTTTTAATTTAAGTCTATTAATACGATAAGGTTTCGTGTAAATAACAAAAAATATCTTTAAAAGCGAATTATCCAGAGACTTCGAATTTATATTAATCTTATCTTTAGAAATACATGAATTTATATAGCATTGTGACGAATATAAAACAAAGCTTGTTTTAAATACTCTAAGCAAACATAAAGTATGACAATTAGCTAAAATACCAGAGTCTGAAAAAAGTGACATACTCTCAAAATATCTTTGAAAAAAATTGAATAATTATTAGAAAATAATGAGAAATCAATATTCTTAAAAATATGAAATCTTATTAATTATCCTATGGATTTGTCTGCATAGCAATTTTTTTTTTACAGCATAACTGGCAGCAGAGGTTCCAGTTTAAACTTTAAAATGCCCAGTAATAAACTAAAATTAGCAATTTTAAAGTTTATTACTCTGCATTTTACAGTTTTAAACTGGAGCCTCGGCTGCCAGTATTATACAGTAAAATCAACAGTTTATTTCTCGCAGTGTGGTTGTTTTCTCCATCCCACGAAATTTTCTGATTGGTTTCTCTATACTACAGATTTTTCTGGTTGTTTCCTCCACTTTACGGATGTCTATTTTTTTCTCTATCCCATGGATTTTTCTCGTTGTTTTCTCCAACCCATGGAGTTGTCTGGTTTTATTCCCATCCCATAGAGTGGTCTCGTTTTTTCTTCTTCCCACGAATTTTTCTATTCTCTATTCGAAATATTCGTCCAGTTGTTTTCTCCATCTCACGTAATTGTCTGGTTATTTTCTGCTGCCCACGGATTTGTCTGGTTGTTTTATCCATCCCATTGATTTTCTGGTTGTTTTCTCTATCCAACGGATTTGCCTGTTTTTTTCCTTCATCCTACGGATTGGTCTGATTGTTTCTCTCATCCAAAGAATCTGTCTGATTGTTTTCTCATCCTAAGGATTTGCCTAGTTGTTTTCTTTATCCCTCTAACTTTTCTGGTTGTTTTCCAGGTCCTACAAATTTATTTGGTTGTTTTCCCTTGTTCACATTAAATTTTCCTACACAAAACTCGATAAACTATCTGACAATCGATATGTTTGACAGCAGAAGAGCAAACAAAACATTCGCACGCAGAACATAAACTTCGTATCCAAACAGATTTACAGCAAAATAAAGCTCCTTCTGATCTATCATCATAAATACAAAAGACCATTTTGTTCAGTTTCAGATCTCGGTATATGAAAAAAAAAACGCCAGTATCAAACAAGAATTTCTTTTAATCTGTCATGAGTTTCCCACGAAATGAGAGGGAGAAAAAAATTCCCACAAGTTTCCGTCAGTCAATGGCCGCCGGGTTCGAAGTTTAAACGGATGAATTAAAACGAAAACACAGCAAAGCCGTCAAGAAAACACACGAGGCTAGTGAACTAGCAGCAGCGCATGCGCTCTTCACGTGTTCAGTGATTTGCCGGATGCCGAGCGGAAGTGTTTGTTTTGCATTTCTTCTTTATGAGGAAAAGTGGAGGAATATATTATGTAAAATGACAGCAATCGGTTTACTTTCATTCTTTACTTAAGCATATTTCCATTAGTGTGTTTCCCTTCTTGAATAAAATATAGCTTCGTTTTAACAACAAAATAGAGAAAAATAAAAGGGAATTATTAGCAGTTTGTTCGGAAATTATTTCCAGTCCTTGTTTTTGTGCATGATTATTATTATTTATTAAAATTTATTATTTTCGTGCGTAAAATTTATTAATTTCGTGAAATTTACTGCCATTTTTCGACGTGAATTAGCCCAAAGGCATAGAGGACATTATTGGAAAACCAAGAAGTTAAGTTTTTTTTCTTTCTCTTTTGTTTTCGTACGTTATTACTTCATACCAAAATTCAAATTGAAAACGAAGATAAGAAAATATGATTCTAAGATATCTCTTGTTTTTTAATCAGGGTGTTAAAACATTTATTACGAAAAATTTACAACTCCAAGTATTTAAATGCAAACGAAGTTCAAACAAAATAAACCGCAAAATAATATTAAAGTAAATGATAAACGAACAATAACAATAATAATAATAATGACAATAATAATTTTTATTGACGATAAGCAAATAATAAACAGCGATTAACTGGAAACAAAAACAAAACTAGTGTGTTTACGATTCGAAAATAAATGATGCGGTCAAGCGTGCAAGTGTTTCTAATTTTTTTATATAACTAAATGACGCATTTTGAGAGCAACGTCAGAAAGAAAAATAGGCATGTCTGTGTACATTATCTATGCCCTGTGTTGATTAATGATATTGGTAGACTTTTTACAGTTTGACAAAATAAAAATCAACTGAAGAAGAATATTTCTCGGCGCATCATCGAACTCTATAAAAATTCAGCTAATTTTCATAATAGTTTTTAATTATCGTAAGAACTCTCGCACATTGCCAGTAAAGGAAAACTAAACATAATTGAAAATAATTTCAACACAACAATCGTCTGCTCATGCCAACAAAATTTTAATAAAAACGGTTATTGAATAAAAATATTTCGGAATCGTCTATTCTATAGTTGAGGCAAGAAAACTAACTTGGCAGCATACGTAATGCTTTTATCAATCTTTATACTGCCATGCTAAGCACAAAAGTCGTATCTGCACGTTTTGCTAAAATTGAGTTATGGTCATGAGGCGTTAATTGCGACTAATTTTACCTGTGTACAATGTTTTATATTGATCTGAGAAAAGGAATTTTTTTTTCTTAGTCTGAAAAAGTAACTCCTTCATCAAATACATGGAGGCGAAAAACTTTAAACAGCAACATCTCAGTTTGTGATCGTCTGCTGATACTGTCGTCCCCGATTAATCGGGTAACGGATAAACGAATACCCCGCTTAGACGAATAAAACATTCCGGAACCCATGATATAGACCCAATGTTAAAGATCTCCGCTATCGAATACCCGGCTTTATCCAATAATATTTCTTCGAACCGACAGTATTCGTTTAAGCGGGGCCGATAGTACCACTTTTGCGCTCAGCACGGCACTTCACAATACTGTCAACCCAGCAACGCGCGTAACGTTCTTTAAACGTATTAAGTTCGTTGTCACAACGTTTCCAACAATTTTAAAACGTTTCTTAAACGATTAAAGACATTTAAAACGTTTCTTAAACGAATTGTGCCGCATGAGAAATTAGGCTTGCCTCAAATATAGTTGAAATGAAGGAAGATTAAAGAAAAAAAGGCAACGAAAATTTAACATTGGTGTTCTAACCTCTCACTTTGCTACTAATTTCAACAGCAAATCGAGTAAACAAGAAATTGATGTCGGATTACACTACACGGATTATCCACACGATTGACATTGAAAATCACGAATGCCGAGATCGTTCTCCCAACTGGTGCATTCCTGACTTCTACAAAACGCCATAAATATTCCAACGGGTCTCGGTCATTCGAGTTCGCGGTCGAAAGCGAGAGGAGGGGGGAGAAGGAGAAGGCGAACGAACACACACACAAGAAAAACAAAAGTAGTAACAAAAGCTCTACTCGGATGCCGTGGCCGAGGTTGAAAGGAAACTTTTTTTGCGCGGTGAAAACACAAACCGTTTTATCGCCCGAACCTTTTTCGGGAATGGTTTGATAGCTTCTTGCATCACAGCACGGTTCTCGATCGGAAATCGCGTGAGGATATCGTGGAAATGCCATCGCAGTTGACCTCGAACGCATTTTGCCGAGCAATGTCAGAGTTATATAGGTCATTGAATTTGACTTAATTGTGACTGAGTTTGTTACTTCAACGATTTAATTTTAGTTTGGGATCCTCGACTGGGAGTTCCAATGTTTCAAGAGAAGTCTGGACATCTAAGTACGTGTATAGTTTTTCCTAGATGAGGGCCCAACGAAGAAGCTTTATGGGGTCGATGACCACCGCCCGGCCGCCAAGAGTCACCACGGGCCACTGTTAGTTTGGCCTTCCGGCCCTCTTCCCGTAAAACTTTTACCAGGAATCCAAGCCCCTCCCCCAACCCCTAAAGGACAGGCCCTCAGTTCCCAACTAGGCTGACATGGCCTCTTGTCGGCCCTGTTAATAACTCTCAGTTTTCTTGCCATGTTGCCAATTCTATCATGATGGTGCATACTACATCCATATATGTACCATCTACACAGTTTCTTATAGGGTTGAACATTCTATGAGAAATTTATAGCTTGTTTTGCGCCCCTCCCACAGAAAACTGGCTGCTCTAGTATATTGCTGAACATTGTCTAAACACGAAAACATCTTTTAACTTTAATATATTAGATGTCCAGGGATGTTGCACTAAAGCTCAACAAAGTATTGCAACCGATCGAGTGTTACTTACTAAGCTCGTGCGGTTCAAACGGAACACTTGCTTAAGGAATTACAATTAATGTAAGACGAAACTTTCTTTTGAGATAGAGGAAAAGAGAAACCATCGGGTGGAAAAGAAGAAAAAGAAAAGCGAATGGACTCCCCGCATGGGCCTCTTGATATAAGTGACACCACCCTTACCTTGAAAACTTCCAACATTTATCGTTACGGCAAGAAAATACATCGCATCATCTAGCTAATTAAAAGTCTGAAGCTAAGTTTTGGAAAAAGTTGCGCAAAATACAGTTCAACGCGAAAATAAGAAACCGATATATGACTTTGCATGACGAATGAAAGAAAATATTTATTTTTCCTGCTGCTGTTTACTGTAACACTGCATGTCTCAGGAGAGAAAAAACTGCTAGTTTTGATGCAAAAAGCTGAAACAAGGGGTAAGAGGTAATATAAGTCCGAAAGAATGTATTACATCGATGCACAATTTGTTTTACACTTGTTTTTTGAGAATTTTTGCGAAGTCTATTAAACGTAGAAACTTCTGGTACGGTAATGTATATTGACATTTCAAACAAAATAAGTAAAAATCAAGCATATAAATTTTTATGAAACAGAATATTTTAATCAAATCAAAGAGTTAAATATTAGCGATATGTATCGATGTATATGAGCGCTCAAAATGTATGTTTTATTATTAAAAGAATTATTGCTCGCTAATCATGTGGCAACTGAAGGTGATGAGACGTTTTATGTTTCGTAACAAAACCAATTTAGTTTTTATTGAGAAAACTTCGATATCGAAAATTAAAGAATACAAGCTAAAATTTTGAAATCTGCTCTTCGAAAATGCTTAATAAGGTCAACACATGATTTTATTACAAATAAAGGAAAAAATAAAAAGATAAATTAAACCACAAAAAAAAAAAAAAAAAGACCAAAGGAAAGATAGAAAACTAAATTCGCAAACGATACTCTGGACATGAAAGTTTTCTGTTAACATTGAGCTGTTTTCAAATTCAACAAAACTGTGTTCGCCTAATTTGACTTTAACTAATGCAAAGGATTTCCCTTCTTTTGACTCATTACCACATGTCAAAAAGTTTTGAAACGAAATGAAAACTAACTATAAGGAAAGACTCGGAATTTTCATTTTGAAATAGAGCAGTAAAAGGAAATTTGCTAATTTACCGAAAAATAAAATCAGGTTGTCGTGGTTAGCTAACAAAAGCAATCATTGGAAAAGTTTCACAGTAAATGCTGTCAAACACGACAACGCCCTCAGTACACAAATGGAGGGACAAAGAGGATATCGTCGAACACATACAAAATAAAAGTCCGCTCCATTTTTTGATGGGAAGAAAATGCACTGCTTGTTATTTTAACCGAAACACTTTTTAAAACTGAGATTTAAAAGAAAACTAAATAGTTATAAGCAAACATTTGGCATTAACTGCTTTTATATTTTTTCAAGAATTACTACATTTTTAACGACATTTAATTGCATTTTAACTACATTTTGGAGCCATCCAATGTGATTTCAAACCTACGCCTAAACAGTGCTTTTTCAAACTTTGTTGTCTTTCATTACACTTAGAGCTATAAGACTACTGGGGGGAGGGGGACTAACTTGTGCTTAGAAAATTTACAGTAGTACTTTATTAATCCGGATTAATAGGGTCGTTCGATTCAACGAAACATCGGATTAAAGAAAAAATAACCCATAAATTGAGGCAATTTACATAAACAAACTACTGCGCGCAGAAACAATCGCATTAAGAGAAGGATATATAAAACTGCGTAAGAGAAAATTACCAAAATGTTTCACATAAATATAAAATACACGCCACAAAAGTACGTGAATCCTCTATCTCGTCATTTATTTATACAGTATATGAATCTAAATAGTGTTTGGATTAAACGATGTCCGGTAACGGGGCACGGTTAATGATGATTTACTGTAAAAGAAAAAAAAAATTTTGAAGTCGACTACTAAAATCTGGTACATTTTTTGAATCATTCAAGGGGTGTGCCCCGCTCTGGGCTCTTTGAGGCGGAAGGAACGATCCTCCCGCCCTTAAACTAAATTATACGCCGCCCAGC
Source organism: Uloborus plumipes (assembly GCA_038373865.1). NCBI lineage: Eukaryota > Metazoa > Arthropoda > Arachnida > Araneae > Uloboridae > Uloborus > Uloborus plumipes. The sequence continues at coordinate 17,169 of JAXGGA010003793.1, forward strand.
AATAAGAAACCATCTCCACCCAACGAACTAGGAAACCAAAAGCTGTGCATTCGTCTATGATTTCTCCTAATTCGATTTAAAATGATTACAAAAAACTGATGACCGCTATTCGTAAGCATATATATATTTCAATTTTTCAATAATCGTAGAATTACCCGGTATCATTTTTCAAAGACAGCAAGCGTTATATTCCAAATGTTCATCTTGAATTTCTCCTTATTTGATTCAACGAAATGAAATAAAGTTGATGAGTGCTGTTCGTAGTTGTTATACGTTCTTTCTTAATAACTTCTTTCTTTTTATTAACTCGCTTGCTGTAATCGTAGAATTACAGATAAAGTTTTCTAATAGGATTCCTCCAAATTCGATTCAATACTAGGCTTTAACTGGTGAGGCTAGATGTCTTACACCCCAGAAAATTCTGACTTTTGCTTTCAAATATTTTGCAATGTTTGCATGTATGGATTCATATGTATGTCACTTATGGTATAGTTTCGTTTGTGTTAATCAATAAATAATTCAAAATTCATTGGAAAATTTTCAGCTTTAATTTGCTAAATTTTGTTCAGAGTACAAGAAATATAATCGGGTTACGAACATACACCTTATCATTTACGTAGTATAAAGTCAAACACATCATTTAAGGGTTTAACTGAAGATATCTATTCCTAAAAATTTGTTCATTCCAAATAGCTCTTTTCTTCTTTTTCTCCAATGTTTTTGTAGAATCTAGAGATGAAGAAAGACAAATTGCCGCACATTCTGTTTGTTTTCTTTCAGGGATTTTACCAGTTTGATTCAATGACATTATATTAACTGATGAAAGCTATTCTCAATGATGCGTTTATTTTATAAACATTCTCTCTCTCTCTCTTTTTCCTGTTATCATAGAATATCTCATAAAGAAAGACACCAAGCATCATATTATACGATTTCTTTAAGAATTTTTAAAGTTTGATTTAAAAAGTGAGATTGAATTGACTGTTGCAGTTTTAAAATACTGCTCCTCTGAGTCAGATTAACGTTAGTCCATTTTTGTTATTTTTCAGGAGAGCGGGACAACTTTGCCTGCATTGCAAAAAATGAACTGTTGTTTCTACAGTACAAAACTGGCAGCCGAGGTTTCAATTTAAAACTGTAAAATGCACGGTAATAAACTGTAAAACTAGCTATTTTATTGTTTATCACTGTAACACTAGCGATTTTACAGTTTATTGCCGTAAAATGTAGCTATGTATTATACTGTAAAAACAACGGCATAATACTGGCAGCAGAGGTTCTAGTTTAAAACTGTAAAATCCATGGTAATAAACTGTAAAATTAGTAATTTTACAGTTTAGTACTGTAAAGTTCACAATTTTACAGTTTAGTACTGTTAAGTTTACAATTTTACAGTTTAGTACTGTTAAGTTTACAACTTTACAGTTTAGTACTGTGAAGTTAACAATTTTACAGTTTAATACTGTAAAGTTTACAATTTCACAGTTTAGTACTGTAAAGTTTACAATTTTACAGTTTAGTGCTGTAAAGTCTACAATTTTACAGTTTAGTACTGTAAAGTTTACAATTTTACAGTTTAGTGCTGTAAAGTTTACAATTTTACAGTTTAGTACTGTAAAGTTCACAATTTTACAGTTTAGTACTGTAAAATTAGCAATTCTTACAGTTTATTACTATAAAATTAGCTGTATTATACTGTAAAAACAATATTTTTTTACAGTATGGTGCATACAAAAGATGTGACTCGCGCTCTTTCAAGGCAGTAAAATAATTGTGAAGAAATTTCTTATGACGTTTGCATACGTCGAAGCAGAATAACAGTTTACAACATACAATGCAGTAATTAAGTGAAAATTTCCTCTTTTGAACTTACGTTAATCCGGCTCTGAGGTACAGAGCATATCGCACACCTACTTCAATAGTGTTACAACTCAAAAATCCGCTTTTTTCTGGAAACGCGAAAAACTGTTCCGCCGCTGATATCATTATTCTGCGCTTGGAAGTCATGACAAAATGTGAGAGTCTTTTAAAATTGAATTTCAGACGTTATTTGGTATCCTTCCCTATTTGATATTTCGTTATCGTGAAAATTATAAATTTTCCAAGTTGGGGGGGATAGCAAGTGAATCGTCTACACCGATTCAACTGCTATCTGGAGGCCACTGAATTCCATCAAGTCAGAACGGTTTTTTGAGATTGATAGAGCTTTTTTTTCTGAATCCAGTGATACCAATAACTCAAAATCGTCATATTTTGAGTTGTAACACTATTGAAGCAAGGGTGCGATATGTTCAATCTAAATAGCTCGTTTCTTTTTTTCCCCGCAATCGTGTAATTACAGATAGTGCTGCAAAAGATATAACTAATTGGATGATATAAAGAGGCGCAATGTATCAAGGAGTTACTCTATTACTGTACATTTAAATGTGTAAACAATTTTTTAAAAAAATATCGATGTTTTGAAACATCGATGTCTTAAAATATCGATGTTTTACCTTCGATGTCGCACCCCTAATTACAGACAATAAAAGACACTTTGCCTCATATTCATCTCTAGGCTAGAAAACAAAGTTTCAGCAAATATTTTTATCACACACAAAAACATCTTTCGAGCGCTTTGCTTTTTTAATCTGAACGTTTCCACAGTAGCAATACGCAAATTCTATTTACATAACTAAACACATAAACAACTCTATGCTTTTTTTCATTTGTGCTACTTACGAATTCCAACTTCTCGAAACACAAAGCGAGACTCTTTAACAACGTTCAAACAATCATTAGTAAAGATAAACAGGTAGTTATTTTCGTTGCAAAAAAAAAAAAATTAAATCAGGTTTCCCTTAGCTATAATACTTGTTCCTTCGGTAGAGAAACAAGATGCTAGAAACCTCAAACAGTTCAACCTGTAATTTGTTCCTTACACTTGTCATTTCGTTTGAAGAAGGTTTTGGAAAAATGAAAAAAGTGAAATCCACATTCAAAACATCTTTGATAAAACCAGGGGTGCCAATCCCCCCCCCCTCCCCCACAAAAAAAAAAATTCACAACATTATTGTGCTTATTTTTTAAAAATATTATTTAAATATTATTTATTGATTTTTTTTAAATATTATTTATTCATATTTTTATTTATTTTTTTAAAGAAAACAACTTTTTTTTTATATATTATTAATTTTTTTAAAGTACTAATTAGTGTAGAATAGAATCACTTTTTTCCCTTCCAAACATTCCAAGCACACACACACACACACACACAGAGAAAATAAATATATAAATAAATAAATAATAATATAAAAATAATTTAAATTAAAAAAATAAATTATTGAATAATTTTTATTTAATAAAGTTCGTAAATAATTTAAATTGAAAAAATTAATTAATAAATAATTTTTAAATAAATAAATAAATTAGTTTTAAAAAGTCCCCCCCCCCCAAAAAAAAAAAAAAAATTGTTGGCGTAATAGGATAAAACCCCTGGATAAAACACAAAAAATATTTTCACAGAGTCAAATGGATTTTTTTTCCATGCACTAAAAAATAGATGTTGTTTTGACAATATAATACAGTTAATTTTGCAGTAATAAACTGAACTGTAAAATTGCTAGTTTTACAGTAGTAAACTGTAAAACTGCTCGTTTACAGTAATAAACTGTAAAACTTCTAGTTTCACAGTTTCTTACAGTGCATATTACAGTTTTAAACTGGAATCTCGGCTGCCAGTATTATACTGTTGGTTTTACGTTATAATACAGCTAACTTTGGTAAAATTGCTAGTTTTGGAGTAATAAACTAAAATAGCAAGTTTTACAGCTTATTACTGTACTTTTAAGGCGACAAGGGACTATCTTTTTTTCTTTAGCAATTTTCAATGAATTTCTTTGAAATTTGCAGCACAGCTATATGTTGCTAATACTAACACATATAAAAATTTTCGTTGAAATATTTTAAAATTAAATTTTTTTTAAGTTAAAATTTGAATTTTAACACTTTTTCTATATTATTCCTCGCGCCTGAAATTTCATCAAAATGACAAAATACAAGCAAAATGTGGAACATAAAACACCAGAAAAAAATGATGGGGGTACTTCTTCTATATATTGTGGCAAAAATTAAAGAAAAAAAAACAAACTAAAATCTACATTTTTTTGTAAAAGATATCCATATTTCAATAAAACATAGCAAATATATTCGAGACAGCTAATAAAATAGAAAATTCCTTCCCAACAAAATGTTAACAAACTTCTTAAGTACATGGCAGAAAATTTTTAGCAAATTTAAATAATAATTTTTTACACTGGATCAGTATGAAATTTGTAAACACGCGTAAAATTATGTTTTGAGAAAATCAACATTTACTCTTTTACTGTTGTATATTTTATTATTAAATTAGTTTTGAATACAAATTCACCACAAATAAGGTAAAGCTATTTATTTACAATAGCAATAACATGTATTTCAATCATATAGTTTTTAGAAACATCCTCAAAGAAAAACCGATTTTTTGACCACTTTTTTCTCATCTGAAAGTCCCTTCTCACCTTAAAGTTTCAAACTGGAACCTCTGCTGTCAGTATTATACTGTAAAAACAACAGTTTTTTTTTTGCGGTGTAAAGGTATTACGATTGTTATTATGAGCTGCAAATATAGCACAACGGAGACAAGGAAAACACTATTATTATAGCCTCCGAACAACTAAGCGGCAGATCACAAGAGCGGGCTATTAATGTCAAAGCAATCATAGCAATCAAACATTGAAAGCACTCGCTAATTGTTTAGATAAGCTTCAATTCATTCACTTCAGATAGTGCCAATATTCAAACAATTAAACTAGAACAAAGGCGAATTTTAAATGGAGTATTGACACAATTGCTTTTTATCTTATAATTACGTTTAATTAGGATTGATTTTTAATACTAAGTGACAAGTTGGCAGTTTAGCACAATGTTTGCTGAGCTGAAATATAAAATGACTGTCAATTAAAATGCAGATTTTGAAAAGCGTTCAACCTTTTACTTTGAATTCCATTTTTTTATCCTCTTACAGTTGAACCTCGTTTATTCAAACACGCTTACAACGAACTACTGCTAAGACGACTACGTTTCCCATCCTCGCCTTTTGATAATGCTTCAGATAAGACAAACCACAATAAAGACCAGTGGTTGGAAAAACTACATATTTTTCGTAGCGAACTACAACTACAACTACTTTCTTATAAATGTAGTTAACTACAGCTACAACTACTTTTTTTTGAATGTAGCGAGCTACACTACTTTTGAAATGTAGTTGCTACTTCGCTATTTTTTAAAAAATAAATAAATAACAAGAATACATCGTTTGAGGATCGACCGAAAAAATTCGAAAAGTGGTTTAGATTAAAAAATTACCTCATTCAAATATGGAATAGAAATAGGAATTGTCTTTGAATTTATTTGTTACTTTTCCTTTTTGTTCCTTTTTTTTGCTAAAATTTGTCCTTTTTAGATTTTTTTTACAATTTTTACGAATATTCGCCACAAGAAAAACCTTGGTTTTTTCCTTCGTTCTCTTTCTTTTTAAATTTTGTTCACTTATTTATTTATATTTTTAATTTAAAAGTAGTTTTCAGAAATCGCTACTAACTACTATTTTTTTGTATCGCGCTACTCACTACTCTACTTTTTTTAAAAAGTAGTGCGCTACACTACAAACTACTAGAAAATGTAGCTACTACAGTAGTTTCGCTACTTGTAGCGCGCTACTTCCGACCACTGATAAAGACAAACTGATTTTAAAGATTCCTTCTTTTTAGCGAGGTTTGACTGCACTATTATCTCCAGATTAAAAGAAAAACGTTTTTACTTCCTGTCAGATTTATTTGTTTTCATGCCCTGAGTAGTACTCCTAAAAAAAAAAAAAAAAAAAAAAAAAAAGACCGTCATAGTGTCATCCATATCGCGATATTATCACAGTTGAACTTTACGGAGGCTTTATAAAAAAAAAGTTTACTTGAGAAGAAAATTTTTGCACCAGACTTGGAGCGTTATCTTCCGACTCTTGATGTAGAGTTCTGATTTTTTTTGTCAAAATCAAAGATTGAGGACACAATGATCCAAATCATTTTTACAAAAATTGATTATTCAATGTACTATAAGCAAAAAAAAGTATTTTTTAATTTATCCTGTAATGTCAGTCAATAAAACAACTCTTACACTATTCAGTTATTGTATAGAGGAACAAACCAAATTCTAATAAAATTCGTTTTTCAGCTCATACACTTTGAAACACCGCATTGAATGTGCCACATAAGGGTGATGTTCTTATTTTAATAATATATATTATTTAACAATAAATTAAATATTATTTAATTACTTTATTAACATATTATTTAATTTTTTTTGTAACACTAAAGCTGAGTTTGCACTGAAAAGAGCGGGAGCAAAAAAAAATCTGCCGCCCAGGTTTGGCGTTTGCATAATATTAACAGAAGTAAGCTATAGCATAAAATTAACAGCAGGAATTTTACAGCAGTTTTTCTGTGTCAATACAGCTAAGTGAAGAGCATCCTTCAAGAGTGGAATTATCTGTGTCAATACAGCTAAGTGAAGAGCATCCTTCAAGAGTGAAATTATGAACTCAATAAAGAAACGGTTCCTAAGTTTGGCTTTTTAATGCAAGAAATCTGATGTTTTGACTGTCAAACATTTTCCTTTTATTTCTGATTATGATCAAGATGGCAGAATTGTAACAATTGCCAAGTATGAAGAAGAATCGTGTGTAAATAAGTTTTTTTTTTTTTTTGTTAAATTCTACCTAGCCCCCTTTTAGTTTCAGTCAAGAATATTCTTGAAGTTGCCTTTCCATTTTCCCCAGCTTTTGTTTGTCCAAATTTATGCCTGTATCGACGGGTTGGGATAATAGGCGCTTGCACAGTTTATGTGGGAGTTAAACTTAGGAGCTAACTCTTCGAAAACAATAAAATGTTTACAGTAATAGCACACGAATCTATTAAAACTTGCCATAAAAAAGCATCAAATTGGCTAAACATTCAAAGTGGATAAAAAATTTCAGCAAACAATACTCCAAACAAATTAAAACCACAAACGAAACGTCACATTTCTAAGAGCTTGACCTCAGGCATTAATTAGCACAACTATAAGAGAGGTCAAAAGCTTCTATTTTTTCAATTAAACCCGCTCATCATCTACTTAAAACACCACGACGATCCACACATTCATAGCAATTAATCTCCTTCTAGGACGCAAATTGGACGAGCCGCGTTTTTATCAAAACGCCATCTTACTTGATCCCCAAACAGCGAAATTCAACGCGGCGAAGACAAAGGAAGGAAGTTGGCAGGTCGTAAACAAAGAACACATTCTCTTTGGAAGAAGAAGGGCTGTCATCAAAAGCGGCATCTCGTTACTGGGAGATAATAGGAGAAGTTTGTTCTATTGAAGAATGAATTTCAAAGGAGAATTTACGCTTAAGATAGAGGATTTAACGCCACTTGACGTGTAGGTCATGAAAAAGGAGCCTAAAAAGTATTACATTTTTTTTCATCCAGTTTTTTCTTGCTATAATAGATCGGATTTATATTTCCATTAATCAAATCTTCAATGCATGTATCAATTACAGAGATAACAGAGAGAGTAATACTTAAAATGTTGCATAAGAAATAAAGCTATGTCCACATTTATGCGCCTCTTCTTTCCATTTCGTCTTCACTATCAGGATATACTGGCTATACTATGCGGCATGAAAATTCAGATGACTCAACTGATTGCAGGAAAATTCCTTCAACCCAACTCCCAGTTCAATAGCAATTTCTACTCTTCAGGTCACCCTCTACCAGAAAACATCCGTGTGCTATGTTATTTCTGACACGTAGTTGAGTGAAAAGTTGAAGTAATGGTTGAACTGGGAGTTTGGTTGAACGAATTTTCCTATGTGTGATACCTCCTTATCTTTCGTCCATCTTTCTTTTCATCGTCCTGATGATGTGAGGGAAAGAGACAGCGTATGACTGCAGACGTAACTTTGAATTGTTTTGGATATTTCAGTCTTATACTGATGAAAAGATTTAAGCAGTCTTGAAACAACTGTTTGATTTCATCAAAATAAATATTTACGCCCTTACCCATGTTGGTCTTGTTTTGACTCTTCAGAAAACTATCTTAGGCAGCCGAGCTTAAATAGGATGTTTCGCATTAAGTTCCTGAAAGGCTTCTGAAACTTTTTCAGGGATGATCTCGACTAAGTTAATTGAACAGACCAATGAAGAAGGGGTTTCTAAAGCTTTAAAACAGCTGTTTTTATTTGTATGAGACACACCAATGTTAATTTTGTGTCCGTTTTTAGCAAAAGAACAATCTTAAAGTATTATTATTATTATTATTTTTTTTTTGAAATAAAACCTGCAATGGTATCAGAAAACTCATTGAATCATTATGAGGTGACAAGCTTGGGGTCACCTATAAGAAAGGAAAGTCCTGTATTTCCCATTGTTATGGAAATTCTGCCACATAGTTCCTAAAAGAGAAGATTTATGAAAGAATGTATGAAGATTTAGAAAATGATTTTAAGTGAACAATTAAGTCGATTAAATCATTTCCCTTTATTTGATACATAAATAGCCTTTAATCTTGTTGTTTTCTAGTGAAAATAGCATAGACAAACATTTCTCACAAAAATACATGCATATTTTTTTCTTTTAACCGCTCTCATTGAATTTTCCACTGAGTGTGCGTGTGCAATGTGCATCGTTTCGGCAGAGAAATAAAAAACCGAAAAAGAGAGAGAGAGGGAGATATTCGATGTGGGTGTGCCTGTTACAGAACATTTTACTAAAACGGTGCGTCTCAGTAGCTCGTGGTCTGTTCTATCTAACTAAATCTCCAACAAGAAGGTGGGGAAAGGTTAACGCAGGGCCGACATACCGAACTCCCTACTGTGAAGTAGATCTGTATCTACGCCTTTAATGACAGCCTCCTCAACAGAGGCCTTCGTACCTGGAGCTCTATTGGCACCAACACTTCGGGATGATATCGGCCGTGACGAAAGAGCATCGGTGAATTTTGAAGAGGATCATCATTTCACGCGATTGCATGGGCATGCATATTGAAAAAGTTATTTGAAGAATTTGCTTTTTCTGCTTACGTGCAAGGACGGAGGGGTTGAAATTGCTGAATAATCAGAGATTTGCATTTAAATCGTGATATCACCTATCGAGGAGAGACGACGTGCTGTCTCTGATGTTTCCAGGTGTAATTAGTTGATGGGTGAAAATGCAAATGTTATTACGTGGAATTTTGCACAAAAATGCGCTTCATATTGCAACTCGGTGACATAAGTGACAACTCAAAAGAAAAAAAACAGCATTGGAGAAAATCAAGGTTTTACGCAATACTACTTTCCAACGGATTTATTCTCAAATACTTCAGTATGAGCAAACATGTTACAACTTTATGTTTTTTTGGTTATTTTGACTAATCGATAGTTGTTGTTTTGTGCCTTCTAGGCTAGTAATTTGGGATGCGCTGCTTCACTTTTCCAACAAATTAATAACATATATTTAAAGTCTGAATGTTTTTTTTTCCTAAATTATGTAATTTTAATGCTCGGTTACTATTGATTAGATCATTTTACACCACCAAGAGCCATTCTTGTAAACAAACTTGATGCGATTTCATGGCAAGAATCATTGTTAAATCTAGGCTTAAAATCAGTATTTAGTACACTTTTAGTTGTGTCACTTCTGTTGACAGGGTACGATATGTTTTTGAACGCGATCGTAGATCTACTAAAAATTTGGTAATCATTCATTTAACATATTACAAGACTATTCATGCTATTAAAAAATAAAAGGCTCCCATACGAAATTTGGCCCGTTAGAACGTTTTTTCTTTCACGTCTAGAGAGGCCTAAAATTTTGGAAGGAAAAAAAAGAAGGCTTTTTTTTTACGGACAGGGTAATTTCCACACAGAAAAATTGAATAATTTGAAATTTCTAGAATAAAATTAATATTCTCAGCAATTTAAATCAATCCAATGCTTTTCTTCTTTAATTACTCTTTTAATGTTAAGTATGCCACATGAAATTAGCTTTGATAATCCGAAAGATAATTTAATTTTCCAGCCTCAGAGCATTAGTTGTTACTTTTCTCCCTAAACCTGTAAATATATTCGCAGAACAGCAGTATTTAAGTAATTACGTCAACTGGTAGAAACGTTTAAGTTGAAAATTTGAGCTGTGTTCATTTAATACGTAGTAAAATACAATTACTAAGAAACCTGATTTTATTTATTTATTTTTTTTAATGAATTTTTTTTCCAATGCATCAAAATGTTTGGAAATTTGACTTTTATTTACGCCTAAAAATTTGAGGTTATAATAAGAAAAAAAAAAACATATTCGTAAAAGTGCTCTTACAATGTCACAAATATCGTATTTATTAAACGAATATTGAAAATTCCCTAATCTATCATGCTGTCCTTATCTATCAAGTCACCTTAACTATCAAGACATTACATAAAGCGGCAGAAAAGGAAATGAAGGAATATTTTCAGTGTTAAATGAGGCAAATATATGAATAAACATCTCTAAAACTTTGAGAAAAGTAACTTTTTTATCTGCCCTTAATGACAGTTTGAGTCAGACAAGCTTCAAGAAAAATTCACCATAACCGCAACGTTAATGTAGCTGAAGTAAATATCCGCATCGTACATAACAAAACTACATAAAACTGAAACCAACCTTAAAGCAATGTAATTATTCTCGACTTTCCATCTCAAACTTAACCGACCGTGTAGAATAAATCGTTTGAAAAACTTTCTGCCGCTACCGTCTGGTAAAAGTTTGCAAACACGTTGTTGGAATGGAAAATAAAATCCACCTTTATCGAACTTCTCCAAACGGTTTTCGAAAGCAAGTTTGCGTGACTGTTCGAAGAAGAAGAAAAAGTTCTAAAAGAAAAGGGAAAGCGGTAAAGGTGGATAACAGCGGGAGTTTGATGGAAGTTCTTTCGAAATATTCTTTTTAAACTTGATGTTAGGAGGAAAGTACAAAAGTATTCTACAGAACAAAGTCAAATTACGCCGGTAGCTTCTGAAAATGTTGGTGTCCTTGAAAAACGCGTCCATTGTTTATGTGATATCAGCGTAGGTACGTGAATAGTTGTTTAGTCGCTTAAAAATTGTCGATATTTTCCTGTTTAGAGTAAGTTTTGATTTTTTTTAATAGCTCTCCAAAAGAATTTTGACCGGTTGAATTACAACAAAATATTATAAATTAGAATTAACTGGGACGAGACCAGTTCAAAGCAGCCAAACCCTTAATATTCACACACTAGAAAAAAGATGCTGCGCCAAATCACGTTTAGTTAAAATATCAAATTTATTATTGGCATAAAACATGAAAATGAAATGATTGTACTACTTTCCAGACTATAATACTAAAAAATGCGTTTCCTTAACCAAAAGTGAATAGGTAGATGACAATAATAATTTTAAGAAATAATGATGCCAATTCTAATCCTAACAGTAAATATATTATTATAACAATGATGATTATGTTAATGATGATAGTGATGATAATAATAATAAATTTGCTATTATAATAAGAAAATGATGCTCATCATGCCAGCGCCGTCGAGAATCGCGGCAGGTGACATTTCTTTCCTGGTCAGTTTGCTTTCCAGGCCCCTCCCTCCACCAAACTTATAAAAATTAGTACTACTCCGAATCCATGCCGGGATCCCCAAACGGTGGGCCCTAGTTTCCGAGTAGGCTGACATAGCCTCTCGTCGGTTCTGCATCATACTAGTAGAAATATTGCGACTAGCAAAACGTAATACTTATCTTTCCTTTTCCATTTTCCTCCACATCATCTATTGATAATTGAAATATATCAATATTTCCAAAGCTAAGTTTTATACATGTTTGACCAGCAAGGTCAAGGGCGATGGGGGCGATCGCCCCTCCCTTGAGAGACTCCTCTCTAGCAGTTTTTGGACTTTGAAGTTCGAAAAAGGCAATTTTAGATGATCTTCGATGATACTATGAGAATTGTCTGAGATTCGGGGCTCTGATCTGGAATTTTTTCGAAATTAAAGACCGAAACATTTGCAATAAACAGGTGTTAACCAGGATATGTGGTAAAAAAGGGGGGGGAGTAGAAAAAAAACAATCGCCCCTCCCTTGAAACATTTCTGGATCCGCCCTTGAGCAAGGTTCATTTTAATATGAGGTACGGCAATTCGGGCCGAATGTTTTTTAAATTTTTAAATTAGTATTTTAGTTCTTGTTTTGTTCTTATTTTTATTATTTAAAGCAGATGTCTATAAATTTATGAATTTTTAATATTTCATAATATTGCTTCGTTATCATAAAAAATAGATTATAAAAGTCATACTCTGTGATGGGTCAATTTAATGCATTCATGGGTCATAGGTAAGCAACCACAGTTGTAGGAGCACTTTCGAAATTATTTTTTAAACAAATCTTTGAAATGTCCTTTTAATTTTCAAAATTCCTCACACATCCACTCCTTGCAAAAACTGGACACGTCACGCTAAATCACACCACTCGTGTTCCACCCGATGCCAAATAATCCGTCTAGAATTCTCTTTCCTTTTCAGTTTTTCACCATATGATCTATAGATCATTGAAATATATCAAAGTGTTATATGGGTGTTTGACCAGCGAGTTTCATTTTAATATGAGGTAAGGTAATCCAGGCCGGGTGTTTCTTTAATTTTGAAACAAAGATTTTGAAATAAATTTTCTCACAAATTCATCCCTCGCAAAAAAAACTGGACACGTCGCGCCAAATCACATCAGTCATTTCCACCCGATGCCAAATAATCGGTCTAGAATTAATCATCATTATTTATCTCTCTGCATGAATTAATTCCCTCATCATTAGTAAGCATTAGCCGGACGAACGTATAGGAAATTGCAGCGAATTTTGCAGTGGAGCGAGGTGGTCCTTTAATGGTGGTTGTTCCACATCAAATGATGTTGATTACACTTAATGTTTAATGACGCGGAGGAGTAATTGACCTTCCAGAGCCTGAATGTGGCTCACTAATTAAATTCACTAAATTAGTTTTAGTATATCAGTAAAAGAGAAACAATGAATGTTAATTAAGTATGATATGTAGGCAAACAAGTAGAAAAGAAACATCAGACAGCAATTACCCGAAGTACGTGTTTGTTATGGGAGTCGTTAAGCTTTTTTCCTTCTTTTTCTACGTTTTTTCACTGAATTTTGTTCTGAGAAAAATCTTTACTTTAAAAAGTCAGCAACGAAAACTTTGATAAAAAATGAATGTTGTTTTTACAGCATAATACAGCTAACTTTATAATAAAAAAACTAAAAATGGCTAACTTTACAGCAATAAACTGTACAATTGCTACTTTTACAATACTAAATTGTAAAATTGCTGATTTTAGTCCACTATTGTGCATTTTGCAGATTTAAACTGGAACCTCTGTTGCGAGTATGATGCTGTTGTTTTTACAGTATAATACAGCTAAATTTTACGGCAATAAGCTGTAAAATTGCTAACTTTGCAGTAAGAAACTAAAATTGCTAGTTTTCCAGTTTATTACTGCATTTTACAGCTTTAAATTGGAGCTCGGGTGCCGGTATTATTATGTAAAAACAACAACTCATTTTTCAGTGCGTAAACCAGATTTATGTTTATCATCAAACTCGAGTTAATACTTCAAACACTTTATGAGACTCTTCTTTAAAAACAACTCTTAAAAACATCCCTTCATTTTTTATTACGTCATCGTAACAGCTTATTCACTTGTGTATCAACTTGACCCAGGTGGGTCAAGTTGGTACATTTCAAAAAATATTTTAAACGCCATTTTATATAAAAAAAAAATTTTTGACAAAGGTTATTAAATTATTATTTGATAAGAAAATAGTAATAGTATAACACGAAACATTATTTCGGTGCGAGACATTAGTTCATAGTAGTGCAGCGACATCGATGTCGATGTTTTGGAAACATCAGTGTTTTTGCCAAAACATCGTTTTTACCATCGATGTTTGAGGGTCGATGTTTCATAGTCCAGCGAAGAAAGCTTGATAAAAGTATGCGATAAGCTGAAACATTAAGAAGTTTTCATCTTTAATTCGAAGTTTCAGTATTAATATAATTGAAAAATATTTTAAATGATTGATGAATTTTTCCATGAATTGACATCGATATCATACGGTTGATGTTTTCCAGGAAACAACAGATTAAACTAATTGAATGATATAAAGAGGCACAATGTATTGAGGATTTACTGTATTACTGCACATTTAAATGTGTAAGCAATTAAAAAAATCGATGTTTTGAAACATCGATGTTTGAAAACATTGATTTTGTTTTTGGTCGATGTATCAAAACCATCGATGTCCTAATTTCTTAACATCGATGTTTTACCTTCGATGTCAGACCCCTAGTTCTTAGGATTAAAGAAAAAGTTTCGAAAAATTAGATGCAAAACATTTTTTCTGGTATTGGTAAGTTCATTTCCGATTTAGACTTTTTTCCTCGCACAACTTTCATTTTCTACTATTCATAGTAGGAAAACTTAACGATCCTCATCAATCACTCGCTGAAATGTTCTTTGCTTTCTCAGAACTTGTTCTTTTGCATCATTTCCTTCTTATTTTCTGTAATAAATCGTTGCAATCAACTCGTTAAGATGAAGTCTGGTCAAGATAGATTACATTTATTTCCCACTAAATAGTTTGTTTCAAGTAACTACCACTCTCATTACATTTAACTACTTATCTCAACAAGTGATTATGATCTTTAATTTTTTTAGTGATGCTTTCACATTATTTTCGTTATAAATGTATGAAAATGAAATTTGTTCCAGAATCTGTAGAATTTTTTTCTTCGCAAGATACTTCCTTTCAGATTGAATGAAATGCATAACTTTTGGTTGTAATTTGCAAGATTTAGTTTACTAATAAGCACAATGGAAGCCAGATAATTGAATTCTTGGTAAATTGAATCAACCGTTTTAATGAATCAAATCGCCAAAAAGCAGAAACAAACGTGATTCATATAAGCGGCGACCACTGTGATTTTTTAAATAAAAGTGTGATATTTTTCTATTGGCGATCAATACACTTGATATTTTTATTCTACTTTTAACACGTCGCTGAGTACCATTCTAGTTCTCTCGTGTTTCGTGCATTATCTTTTAAGAATCCCTCTGAAACTCTCCTCACACAAATGGTGTAATTATGAAAAATACATTAAATTAAGTACAGTAGCCGCCGTTTATATGAATCACGTTTGTTTCGAACAGTTTTCAATTAAGTTGGATTTTGTTCTGTATTTGACAATTTGATTCATTAAAATGGCTGAATCAATAAACCATTGATTCAATTAACCAGCATACATTGTAGTAATCAAAAGGGTGCAGCGATTTTTTTTTTCTTTTGAAGACGCACAAATAATTTGCCCTCGTTTCCCATTGTCAAAACATAGGGTCGTACAGTCTGCCGAAATTTTCAGAAAAGTTTCACACTTAATGATTTGGCGAGAAATTGAAGGTAAGACGCGATTTTACTGTCTGTATGCGGTAGAACTTCGCTGTAAAGCAAGTAAATGATGCTTTTCATTTATCATTGAAGCTCGCTAAATTTGGCGACTTTCCTGGGCCCAAAAACACGTTTTACGTACTCTACTACTACTTATTTGTATTTTTTCCATTATTTCATTGTCGTATGATTTCAAAGCTGACTATATTGCTGCGTTTCTTCATACTTTCCAACAAATAGACAGAAAAAAATTCCTATAAGAGCCCGCAGAATTTGCGCAGCCACAGGAAATAGCAGCAAATGTGAATACCTATGTCAAGTGTTTGGTCTCTCTCAATAAAGGAAAATATTTTAAACATTACCGTACATCAAAAACAACTATATAAAATTTTAATCGTTTGATAAATTGTTTCAAAATGAATGGTTTTTCTACACAAAAATTTATTGAAAATCAATAGCTAAAGTGCACTATGATCTGTTTCACTAGTAATGATGAATTAAATAATGAGCGTCTACCGCAGAAGCGTGCGATCTTTGGCGTATATCTTAGAGGTTTGAAATCACAAATTTCAAAAAACTTACAGGCAAAGGTAAAATTCAACTTATTAAGTGTAAAGGAGACAACATTCCAAATGCTGTACGTGGATGAAATTTTACTTTGTTTGGAAAGGTAAAAAACGTAGCATTAATGCTCCGAAATGTTAACCTTTCATTTATCCCCTCCCCCCTGCACGCAATTTTACCCAAATAATCAATAATCGCTTGATGAATCTTGGATAGTTCCAAATTCTCCGCCTACCCAGATTACTTTCATAATAAATGAAAATATACGTAATTTAGAGCCCCAGGAGAAAATTCTTTTCTTTGAAAAAAAAACGTACGTTGTAATTACTGTAATTCAGACATAAGTGATATAAGAAAAAAATAACTTTCCCTAAAGGTATCAGATTATTACTCCAAGATAAAATATGAATGTCAAGGTGTGAAAAATGATGATTATTATTTTTTTACAGAAATAGGATTTGATTTATTTTAAAATCAATATTTAAATTTAAAAGAAAATCCTTAAGAAAAGTTCATTATTGTTTAATTTGTATTTAGATGTAGTAGATATTTTTTGAAAATTTGAAAAAGTATTTATCACATTACTTCACAAAAAACTGTCATAATATCACATACGCAACACACACACACACACACGCAGTTGTAATGTGTACGATTCTAAAGAAAACAAATCACAAAAGTAAGTGAAAATGTAAAAAATAATTTTTAGTTTGGCGCATTGAAATTGAAGATTATTGATCAGACTTACATTCCAGCAGCTAAGAAAGTTTTTTTGTTTTTAATGAAGAAAGGTTTGATGTAAGGAGTTTCTCGCGTCCCTCTCATATCTCGCTGTTGCACCTCAGGTTACTATGGCACCCAGTTTGGGAAGCTCTAATTGGATGTAAAACATTTACCGTATGCTCTTATGCCATGTCTGTACAGCCATCTTTCTTTTCTTACCCGTGATAATTCTATAATCGATCACCATACATTACAGATAGTCTATATACTTAACATTCCAACTAACTTTAGAGTTCTAATAAATCATCCAAAAACCGCAATGAAAAATCCTTAGTGTCAAAATTCAACTAGTAAATATGATGGATAACTCTTTTTAGACATTAGGGTTGTTTAACAGAAACGTAAGTGACTCAGTTTTGGGCGGAGAGGGTTTGAATCTCCGCGCCATAGACGCGAGGTGGAAAACGAAGATACAGTGATGGAGAAAAAATATTCTTAGAGTACCTATGACACAGCATCTTATAGAATAGAATTTCTAAAATTTCATTGTTCACGGACTATTAGAAGTAGAAAAACAATGCGGAAAAGAGCTTGTTTTACAACAAATAAATAAATAAATAACTAGCAAAGGGGTCATTCCATTTTAAATCAACAAATTTTCAAAAAAGTTGTTGCATCACCATTTTCGATTTTGATGAAAATTTGCATGTGTATTCCTTTTACTTCCCAGAGCTCAAAATAGTGTTCATTTTATTTTTAAAAAATTTACCCTTTGATATATAGGCCCTTTTTGTTGTTGGCAACAGCGAAAATCGGGCGTTTTGATGCTTTGTCTTATGAACTATAACTTTTTTTCTATTAAAGATTTTGAGCTCAACTATAGCTCATTGGAAAGTTAAGAAAAAGATCTTTTTATATATGCTATCAATAAATTTCAGATTTAAAAAAAATACTTATTTTTTCAAGGTCAAAGTTCACGACGAAAATGACATTTTTTACTACTTTCGAACATTAAAAAACCCATGAAGGGTTCAAAGTAACAAGCCGATTTTTTCATCATATATTCATAGTCATGGTTACTTACTGTATAAAAAAAATTGGCTTGTTATTCCACCCCCTTTATGAGATATGCTCCCCCAAAGTTGTAAATTTTTTAAAAAATCCAATTTTCAACGCTAAAAAAATACATGTGGGGGGCAAGATAAAAAATTTTTTATATGTGGTATTTTAAGTACTTTTTACCAGCTTTCTAATAAAATAAAAGTTGCTTTGTTATTCAAAGGCGTTTGGCAGATATAAGGGACTGAACTTTCAAAAAATTGCACAAAAACAACACGATAATTTTTATTTTTTTAAATCTTTTTTTTTATTTAACTGTAATGATATACCATATTCTTTGCCTTAAATGCTAAAAAAAGTCTAAGAAGAGCAATGAAGAATCATATTTAAAGTTTAATAAGATAATTTAATATTTTTAACACCTGGGAATATAGAATACCACTAAACTTGTCTGATTTTTAAACATCTGATTGCTACCTACAACAGGACTGAGCATTTCACAACTTGTCCAGGTTTGTTCATACCATGTGGTCATCCTTGTTCTGACTTGCTCTCACATGTGTATCTTAGTTGTCTTTCAAATTCTGAAAGAAGTAGGTTGTTGAACTAGTGTTTTTGCTGTAAAATCTTGTGAAGCTGATGTGATTTCTCTTCATTTCAAGTTCATTCATAATCACAGAATGTTTTGTTAAAGGTAAAAGAAGAAATTCTTTAGAATCCTTAAATATAAATTTAAATTTGTTTTTCTGCATGTAAACTGTGAATAAGTTATGGATAACCCTAAATGCTCCATAGGAGTTTTTGAGAATGATGATTGTAATATTTTAAGTTACAGTAGGCAGTCAGTCTACTGTAAATAGTATTTCCGAGTACAGTGATGATGATAAAACTTTACTGCACCTGAGAACTAGGTGTAAAACTATTGAAACTATTTGTACCTACCAGCAAGAAGTTCCATAAAGGTGGCAAAACTTGGCAAGAAATTTTTTTGCATGGTAGGTACAAACAGTTTCAATAGTTTTACACCCAGTACTCAGGTGTAGTAAAGTTTTATCATCATCACTGTACTCAGAAATACTATTTACAGTAGACTGCCTACTGTAACTTAAAATATTACAATCATCATTCTCAAAAACTCCTATGGAGCATTTAGGGTTATCCATAACTTATTCACAGTTTACATGTAGAAAGACAAATTTAAATTTATATTTAAGGATTCTAAAGAATTTCTTCTTTTACCTTTAACAAAACATTCTGTGAATATGAATGAACTTGAAATGAAAAGAAATCACATCAGCTTCACAAGATTTTACAGCAGAAACACTAGCTCAACAACCTACTTCTTTCAGAATTTGAAAGACAACTAAGATACACATGTGAGAGCAAGTCAGAACAAGGATGACCACATGGTATGTACAAACCTGGACAAGTTGAGAAATGCTCAGTCCTGTTGTAGGTAGCAATCAGATGTTTAAAAATCAGACAAGTTTAGTGGTATTCTATATTCCCAGGTGTTAAAAATATTAAATTATCTTATTAAACTTTAAATATATTTCTTCATTGCTCTTCTTAGTCTTTTTTTTAGCATTTAAGGCAAAGAATAAGGTACATAATTACATTTAAATAAAAAAAAAGATTTAAAAAAATGAAAATAATCGTGTTGTTTTTGTGCAATTTTTTGAAAGTTCAGTCCCTTATATCTTCCAAACGCCTTTGAATAACAAAGCAACTTTTGTTTTATTAAAAAGCTGGTAAAAAGTACTTAAAATACCACATGTAAAAAAAATTTTATCTTGCCCACCACATGCATTTTTTTAGCGTTGAAAATTGGATTTTTTAAAAAATTTACAAGTTTGGGGGGGCATATCTCATAAAGGAGGTGGAATAACAAGCCAATTTTTTTTATACAGTAAGTAACCATGACTATGAATATACGATGAAAAAATCGGCTTGTTACTTTGAACCCTTCATGGGTTTTTTAATGTTCGAAAGTAGTAAAAAATGTCATTTTCGTCGTGAACTTTGGCCTTGAAAAAATAAGTATTTTTTTTTAATCTGAAATTTATTGATAGCATATATAAAAAGATCTTTTTCTTAGCTTTCCAATGAGCTATAGTTGAGCTCAAAATCTTTGATAGAAAAAAAGTTATAGTTCATAAGACAAAGCATCAAAACGCCCGATTTTCGCTGCTGCCAACAACAAAAAGGGCCTATATATCAAAGGGTAAATTTTTTAAAAATAAAATGAACACTATTTTGAGCTCTGGGAAGTAAAAGGAATACACATGCAAATTTTCATCAAAATCAAAAATGGTGATGCGCACCCCATTTGTTGATTTAAAATGGAATGACCCAAAGGAAAAAAAAACAATTCAACAAATTGAATTTTACTATTATTTATGAACAAAAATTTAACTGAAAAGATAATCAACTAGTTTACGTGCTGTATTTCCTTAAATGAAACTTGGAAAAAATAACCAATTTCTAAATAATTTTAAAAATACGTGGTGTAAAAAGTTATTAGTGTTGCCAATATTTGAAGATAAAAATCGTAATATTATGGCAATATGCAAGCAATACCGCGCAGAGCTTTAGCGTTATTTTGTTTACTTTCTTCTTATTAATTTCTTTCATTATTTCTTTCTTTTTTTTTTTTTTTTTGGTGGCAGACATAATCATAGATCATAGTGTTAGATTTCACAGATTTTTCGGCAGGTGAAATCTAACGAGCGGTTTAAGTTTACCGCCGAACCTGTGGTAGAGAATCCCTGCTACTGAAGTCTCGTTCTTTCCTCTCAGAACTATGCCGAAGTCGGTTCTCCGCTTTGATCGAAATGTAAACTTAATCTCTATTTATCCGTAGTCTTTGAAATGATTTACAACTTGTGAAGCAGAAATAGCAAAAAATATGAAATATTTCTACAGCAGTTATACTTCTGCGTAGATCCTCAATCTCGCGCTTCACGCTTTGAAATTATATTCTCGGCAAAAAGTTCAGCGCGTAATTTTTTTGTGTGAAAATCCAACAGAAAATACTTGAAATTAAAAAAAATCTAGATTTAACAGAGCAACATTTTGATTAAGCTCATTAGAAGCTAACATGCAACGTAAAATTGATTCCCCATTACTCTTGATTATTACTTATTCATAGAACTTTTAGTTAGCTTCCATTAAATTATTTTCCTTTATTTTTGTGATTAGGTTTTATGCGTTTAGTTGATTGAGCTTTGCTGCAGCATTATTGTTTTGTTCTATGCATCTTGGTGAAAGAATAGGATTGATTTTTATCTGCTGAGTTCGCAATTAAAAAATAGTTTAAAGATAAGAAAAAACAACAATAAAAATTTATTCCTGACACAAAGAAAGTTTTAACTAATAACGATTTGACTAAATAATCAAAATTTGGCCACAAAGTAAGCCAAATACATAATATTCAGTAGCCAAATATGAATTAAAAAACTACACAATAGTAAAAGATCTCCAGTAAATATATAACTTTTAATGTTCAAAATTAATCATCATCAAAGACTTACAAAAGTTTGAATCCCATTGGTGGAAAAAGTAGTCAATGATTTTCAATGCTGGCTGCATTTCTTGAAAAATAGGCGACTAGCTACTTTTTAAGGCAACTAAAATTCTTTCCGGCTATTTTCTCCCAATTTCCACTACTTTCAACTTTTTTTACTTAAAGAAATGCCTGATGGGCTCATAAAATATATTTCCAAACATTATTGTTAAACATTAAATTTAAGGAATAGGTGCATCTTTATGACAACAATTTTTTAGTTCAGCATAAATTATGTGAAACATGATTTTCGATATTAAAGAGGAAACATTTTTGATATTTTTGGCAAGTAAACTTTAAGTTTTTTTTTTCTTTTTGCCTCTTACTGTTATATTATTCTTTCATAAATATAGTTTTTAAACATTTTTTAAAATACATTTTCTTCTAAATGTGTCCCGTCAAAACCCCCAGACAAATTCGGCCGAATATTCGACATTTCTTATTCGTCCTGCCGAATACCGAATAATAAGAACACTCCATACATCCTTAAAGTAAAATTTTCTTACTTAAAAAATTTCTTCATCGCTGAAACGCACTACTCTAAAGGAAGTTTCCGTCTTTTTTTTTTTTTTTTTTGCTATGAATTTTTGCATTTATCATTTTTAAATTTATGAACTGAAGACAAAATAATTACAAAACATACAACTTACCCATTCTGGGCTTTATTAATTTTTTCTCCAACATTTTCCAAGTAAGAGTAATCCAACTTCAAGAAAAATATTTCAAGAAAAACACCAAATATCCCAAAGAATTCGAACTAAATAATACTGCTCCAAACATCTCATATCACTCACTCCCAAACACCGAATTAATCCTTTGATGTTGCACCACCTGTTCAAACTTGGCAGCAGTTATTCCGGCACGCTAGCCGCAACAAAAACTTCAACTCTTTTAAAATGAACGGCTCAGCTGTCAGTTGGCGGGAGCGTGCATTACGTCACCGTCTGACTACTGTTGCGTCATGACCAATGAGAGCTCGAGAGTTTTGAATGGGAAACTTTGATCCGGCCGCCATTTTTGTTCGTTAAGATGGGATTAGAGGTGTGATATAAATTGGAGTATAAAAGATATGGTATTTTAAGTTCAGCGAACTGAATTAACTAGGCAATTTCTTGGTAACATTTTTTTCAGGCTTAACGCTATTTAAATGTACGACAGGATCAGAACATCACGACATATTTTTAACAACAGTCTTCTTAACTCCAACCCAAAATTATATATTCAATGCACGCATCTAGTTTCTTACCAATCTTAAATTACGCAATTTTCTTTCTTTTATTCCATCTTCTATTTGAATTAGTTTAATATTTTACGTTTTCAACTTTGATACAAGGAAACAATTTCGTTAAATGCGAAGCGTAATTTTCAGTTATTTTTTTATAATTTCTGACTGAAAAATTTGAAATAACTCAATATTACATTTTTACTTTGCAACTTCAGTACAAAATTAAGAAATATTTTAAGTTAAACGTGACACATAATCTATTCTGTTGAACTTTGACCATTTCTAATAGCGAAATTTGAGTTACTTTAATAATATTTTTTTTTACATTGTAACTTTGGTTCTGTTAGAAAAAAAAATGTTTAGGGATATATGAAGTGTACTATTTTGTTAAAATTTAAATGATGATTTGATTTTAAAAAAAAATTCTATTTTTTCGTTTTGAACTTCGGTGCAAGAATTAAGAAAACTTTTGGGTAGAATATGAAATGTAATCTATTCCGCTTGTTTTTAAATATATTTCATTTCAATAAGAATAAAACAAAATGAGTTATTTTAATAATATTCTCTTTCAAGTTTACAACTTAAATGCAAATATTAAGGAAATTTTTAAGTGAAATGAATATGAAACGCACTTTATTCCAACGAGTTTTAACCATATGTACCAGAAAAAATAGAGCTATTTCAGTATTACTTTTCACGTTTGCAGCTTTGCATAGGAATTAAGAAAAATTATTGAGTGAAATCTGAAACAATCTTTTGTATTCATTTCCAATAGAAAAATACGAATACTCATAGGCGCAAAAGAATTCCATTGATGAAAGATCTTAATTTTGTATGTTATAAATTGAATCAATCATAATATGAAACAAAAACAGAATTATTTACATTCCATATGAAAAAATAATTGTTTTTTTTTTTTTAATTTATTATCTTAATTTTAATAAACTTACTTTGAATAAATTTTTATTATACAAATCTGTTAGCCAGAGACGTATTCTATTAAATGCAGCTTAAAGTTTCGTACTTACAATAAAGTATCCAAAATTTTATGCAACAGAAAGGAAAGTCGTACTCACCTAGAAAAGGAAAAATATATTGTTAGTTCAATGTAAATGAAGACATTATTTTACTGCAAATCATTCAAGTTTGTTAGACAGCTAAACTAAAAAATTATATAATTTCAAACAAATAACTCTGCAATGGTTTGTTTTTTAATACAAATATTCTTCTCTCAAAATTATGTTAATGTAAAATTAATGATATATCTATTGAAAAAATTACATAACACTTTAAAAAAAGTTTTAAAAAATCTTTCATTGGGAAAAGTTAGCATCAGTAAAGAATAGAATACAAAAATTCTTTCTTTCATGATACCTCTTGATAACATATTCGATTTTTTTACCGCATAAAATTTGCAGACTAATTCAGATACTTGTTTCGGATTTACAAGGAAACAGTTTTTCAATGCAAAAAATTCTGAATTTTGGGATGCTAAATCATCTGAGAAAAGGGTCCTTTTCCCAGATGACTAGTAGTGTTTTTTCCCTTCTGTTTCAATTCTTAATATCTCTTCTCATGAGATGTGGGCATGTGTGCTTGCTCGTATTTTATCATAGGGCAAAATTTGAAGTTTCGTTCAGTAAATTAAGAAATTAAGATCAAGGCCGAATAATTAAACCAAAATATCTAGCCCTAGTCAAATAATTAAGATCGAGGCGCTCCTGACGACAGCATATCTCTGAGTTATATACCATCTAACTCAGTACCTACTCAGTTAACTCAGTTAACCTACCGTAGCTAAGGTGGCTGTAGCAAATGGGATTGCTCTGTTTTGAAAAGGACAGTCCCATTTTCAGGTATCCTATCCCATTGCCGCTGAACATACTAAAATGTCTCGTTTTTTTGAAGTGGTAAAACGAAATACTGAATGCTTCACCCTAAAATTACTGGGTGAAGCTGTTTAAGGGTTTGCAGACTAATAAATTATAGCATGCAAAATTATTTAGTATAGTTTCGGTTTGCCTGGGCCTATGCACTCATAGAAATTTTATTTTTCATTGCGACTAATTTGTGGGCCAGCGAAAAAACTGTTGCAAATCACAGTCCTTAAAGCAATGTTGATTTTAAGAAATAAATTGTTTGAAACTCTGCCAAGAATTTTATTTTTTATTAAAAACCAGCATCAAATGTATTCAAGCAAATTTCGTACAGTAAAAAATTACAGCAATTTTTCGCAAGCAAATTTGAGCGTTGAAAATATACACCAATTTTTTTTTTTTTCAAGTGTTCATTTTTGTTTCTTTCTGGAAAAAAAAGCCTCTTTACTTAAAACACACACACATTTTTCAAAAAAAAAAAAATTGCTTGCCTAAATTTGGTAAGTGTCTCGTTTTGAGAGGAAAAATAACTGGTCACTTTAACCATAGCCGCTAATTATTTTCAACACTCTAAATACACCAACATGGCCGCCGCACGGCCTAGTTTGAGAATTAACGCTCAGTTCGGTTACTCATTCGGAACTTCCGTCGTGATCCAGCGAGTCACGTGACGCCCGAGCATCTCTCTCCGCCGCCTGTCGGGTGTCACGTAAAAGGTTCCAAAAAGGGGTGAATCAGATGATCCCATCCGAGGTTAAGAACTCATTCGAACTCAGAAGATGACCGGCAGAGCAAAAAGAAAGTTCCAGCTAGGGCTAGGGGAGGACTGGGGACGTCACACTCGCCTGGGAAAGTGCAGGCGATGAGAGATTTTGTGTTCTCTTGACAATGCGGAACATGGTTCTATTTTTACGGTTCGATTAAAATTGGTAATGAAACTTTTTCGAAAAGGTTAATGGCATTTGCCTTATTGCTCAGTGCGTATTGATTTGTCGACAAATTCGATTTCGGTTTGACCTTTTGGAAGATCCTGGAATCGAAAATCCTTTCTTTTTGAATGTTGTTTGAAGTCCCAACTCGGACAGGACTGGTATGATCAAAACAAGATATATTTGCTTGAGAAAGTAAAGCGAAGAGATATTTTGTGTTTTCTCAACAAGACGAAACTTCATTCTATTTTTACAGTTCGATTAAACTGTTGACGAAACCTTTTCAAAAAGGTTCATGGCATTTGCTTTAGAATTGCTCAGAGGGTAATTATTTGACTGAAAATACGATTTGGGCTTAGAAGATCCTGCGATCGAACCATTACTCTGTCAAAGCTGATTGAAGACAATAAAATTATTACAATGACATTGTCATAAACCCATCATCAGCCCACAGTGGCATCTGACAAAAAAATATTTTGATATGATAACAAATCAGTATGAAAATACGAACCATTGATCAAAGATTGAAACACTATTATTCACGACACTGTCTAACGTCCACAGTGTCATCTGACATAAGTTTTAATTTAATGACAACCAATAATTAAATATGACGCTGGGCACACACGGAAAATCTCTAGAAAGGTATTATTTACCTTCATAAAACAACGACAATAACAAATATAGACCTCGTGAGATAAGGACAGGAGTCAAATTGAATTGTTCCCAATTATTGACGCGCAGTTTAGTGGCCAGAAAGTTTAACCGTTCCAAACGAAGTAAAATGAAATGGTTATTAATGTAAAACTAATGCAGAAAAAATTGTTCTTAAAAATGTAAGACTTGTTAATGAATAGAAACAGTGAAACATTTTCTAATTTAAAGCCAAAAAGTATTATTATTACCCCTCCCCCCAGAGCAAATGGCACAACCCCTCAACAACTACAGAGCACTCCCTAAGAATGAGACCCTTTAAAAGCACCTCCTTGAAATACTAATGATGCAGTCTACCCCATACCTCCCACCCTTCGTAGAAACACCTGTCTCAATAACAATGCAATACTGGATTACATTCAAAACTGAATCGACAAAGTTATTAAATACTAATACATCGTTATTAAATACTACAGCGTTGCTAATTAAGGATGTTCAAACAAATGCATCGTGAAACTTTAAGTCGTCAATCCAATTCTATTTTATACCTTATGCTTAAATTCAGCTTAAAGTGGAATAAAACTAAGTCTGAAAACCACGACTAATTAAAAATTTAACATAGAATTACGATGATGGACACACCTAAAATTCATTTTGAGCATACTCAAAAAAAAAAAAAAAAAACCAGATTTTAGACGGTGCGCTATTTAAAGAAAGTAAAACTATTTTTACTTTATTCTGACATAAACATTCAGAATTATCATGACACTTGAAAGTTGAAATGCTTGAAGAACTTGGATAAGAAGATAAGTTGAATAAAAAGATACATTCAGATCGGGTCTTATCAACATTATTCAATCTTTCTTGGTCTTTGATCCAGAATTCTTTCACAATACACCGCCTGCTTCAGAACCAAAAAAAAAATCATATTTTGTTGAAGGTATATCTTAACTTCAAGAGTTGTCATTTCTTTGACACACTTCTCTCAAATGATTAAAATTCAAGTTATTTTAAAAAATCAAATTGATAAGTAAATGGTTCTATTCAATTTTGAAAGTAGCAAGAATATTATATTCTGGCGAGCAATCTGTAAGTGAAAGGCGGAGCAAGATTGAAGCACTGATTTTCAGGAACTCAGCAAATAATTTCATTTGTGAAAGCTTAAACAAGCGTCTTCACAGTTATGTTTCAATCGACCATTCACAAGAGATAAATAAAAAAAATCAGGTGCGCCTGTGCCGAGCCATAATTTTCAGAAAAATAGGAAAAATGCCAAAAGGCCGACTTGAAATATGCAACAACTTTTAAGAATTTGGAGAAAACAAGAGAAAACTTCTAAGTAGCATAGCGTATAACATTCAAACCTGAAAAGAAATATAGCTATCACAACATGCCAACATAAACCTGTGCACTGCAAAAAACAAACTGTTGCTTTTATAGTTCAATACTGGCAGCAGAGGTTTCAGTTCAAAACTAAAATGCACAGAATAAACTGTAAAATTAGCAATTCTACAGTTTATTACTCTGCGTTTTGCAGTTTTAAAACTGGAACATCGGCTTCCAGTATTATGCTGTAAAAACAAAAGTTTATTTTTTACAGTGCAGTTGAACAATGATATGGGTCATTCCGACGAAAATGGTACAAATCATGTCTGAAACTCTTTACTTAAGATTATCAATTTAAATAATTTCCACCAACTAATCATATTTTTTTTATTGAGTTTCCATTTATTTGTGTATAATGAAGTGTAAATAACTAGTACATGACTTATTTATGAAAGGATATTAAATATTTTGATCACTTTGTGTAAAAGAGTGGACAAATAAGCTTTTAAAATATATTCATAATCACAAAGAAAAGTTAGAATCACAGAACAAGCATAAAGTGGAATAAACAGCCTAAAACTGTAAGTCTGTCTGCAATTTAAAGAAAAAATCTATTTTTTTTCATTATGAAATCGGCTCTAACAGAGTGGACATCCAACAGTTCAAATTAACTATCGTAAGAAAAGAATGAGACTCACCCTGGTTGTTGACTACATAATTCAATGTAGCAAGCTAATCTCACGGCAGTTATACTACGTCTATATTTTTAAAAATATATCAGATTGAATGCAATTTTTTATTTTATTTCCAAAAGGCATATAACAGAGTGGACAATTCGAAAAATAGAAGATCTAGAGACAATGATAAATAATAGTGTTTTGGGGGGATTTTTTTTTTTTTTCATTTTCGTAATAATCTGCAGAAATGGTGTCATTATCATCTTTTGTGCAGTGCAGTGTAATTCATTTTGTTGTTACATGTCAATTTAATTTTAAATCACATTTAAAATTCTAGCAATTTGAAGCTGGGACACGTCATGTTCTCCTTCTTCTGACAAAGAACCAATAAAAAATACACTTAATGGGCGGTAGTTATTAAAATTGATTTTAAAAAATTCTAAAGTCTCGGACATGATTTGTACCATTTTCATCGGAATGACCCATATACACAGCCCGCCCTAACCATAAAGACCATTCAAAATCTCTCCTGAAATAACAATTATTTATTTCTCTCCAGCTTCAAAGAGAGATTCAAAAAAAATCGAGACAATATGTTCTCAACTATTGTAATTATTTTTATTTTTTACCACGCAAACATCTTTGAGGAAGGGGTGGAGATTTTTCCGAATGTGTCCCTCCTCCTTCGATTGTTAGGAAGAGAAAAAAAATCAACTGCTCATTATAATCTACGGGTTCCCCGCGTCTTTCGTTTCATGCGGAACAAACGATATTTTTACTCTCCTTAACCTTGAGCTATAGGCCAATTTTTCTAGCATTAAGACATCACAAATTGGTAACTGTCCTACGAAGAATAAGCTGTCTTTGTATTAAGAAGGCTTTTACCGTCTAAATAATCGATTTACAATCAAATCCAAACCTACTATTTCCAACTCTATAATTTAAACTTCATTTTTGCCCAAAGCTATAATTTCTGCTTGCCTAGATCAAATCGTTGTTAAGGTTTACTGTCTGTTTTGTTTGTAACTTAATTGATATTCAGTTAAAAGAAAAAAAAATATCGCGTACAATCGACGCGACACGATTGGACTTGTTATGTGGTATGTGGTTAGTTAAAAAAAGAAATAAATAATAACATTTTAAACATATAGAGAGAAAAATAAAGGATTTTATAATGAAAAACTTTTTGCGTACGATTTAGCAGCATTTTATGTCCATAAAGTATGTTGCCTTTTCCCCCCAAGTATTTTTTATTGCAACTAATTATGGTTTTCATTCGGCAATACGCAACGAATATTAGATCCTGTCTGAATTTTTCGTCTAGGGCGACAGTGAGAAAAAGTGCTTAACTAAGTATACATGACGAACAAAACGGCAGATTTTGAAACATTTATTGGAAATAAATATACATCATTACCTATACTATTAAAACATTCAGGGCTTTTATCAACTCTTTAATGCATAAAATTTCAAAACATTAATTTATTTTAAACTTTCTACTTGGTACTACTTCGTAAATGACATATCAATTGAAAAAGAAAAAAAAAACTCAAGGACAAATCAGGAGCTATTTGTAGAAGCACAAAAAAAAGAAGTGACTTCAGTTACAATGCAAAACATCCGGATTTCCTTCCTCGTCAGATGTGCAATATTTTCAGAAAAAAGTAAAGTGAACGATGTTATTTTTGACGGCTGAAACGCGAGACATAACTTATAGTTTTGCAACATCCTACCTTTATATTATCATTATTAAAAAATGATTGTATTTTCATAAATTTGATGAAAAAACAACACAACTTTCATAAATAAAATAAATACATTTTTTCAAGGACGCCGATTCGGGTGACAGTGCGTGACACCCCCCCCCCCCACCCCACACACACCAAAAAAAAAAAACCAAAATAATTAGAAGAAAATAGAGAACGAGGGAATGGGGAAATCTTTATTTTTATTTTTACCCATTTCTACAAAATCATAGAACTGGCAATATTTTCATCAAGGCAAGACGGCCATTAGGATTCACTTTTTCCACGCCAAAACGTGCTACATAATCAATCTGTCTTATTGGCATAACTTCTTCCTAGAAGCAGAAATATCATTCCTCTGTCAACAGTTTTCATAGTTCCAGAGGGTAATAGATGTTGAACAATCAAATAATTTTAATAGTGAAAACAATTGATAACTCTGCCATAGGCTGGAGTTCGTCTCCCGTCCCAAGCCCCGGTAAAAGAGGAGGGTTGTGAGATGGGCTAAACACCCATCCACGTAAAAACCCTACGTTTACTGAAACCGCTAGTGGAAAATTTTCTATGGCCATTCAAGAACGAAATGCCTTTAACTGGCCAAGCTGGGGACAAGCTAGGGAAGCGGCACTGAATTAATTGCAAGTAATTGTAAGTTAAATTGCAAGTAACGCTTTCTCCTGAAATAGTGATCATGAAAACTTCTCAAAAATATTATCCAGCTCTTTGGTTAGGATCTCCTCAAATCCCCATCATATCTTCTGTTTTGGCTCATGTGTTCTAAACTCCGGTGTGTTAATTGCGCCATCCAGCACATGTTGATAATAATAAGGTTAGAGTCAGCGGAATATGGAAATCGTTAATGACTTGACTTTAGTAGCATTGATATGGGTGACAATTTTCTGCTGTTCAACGATGAATACAAATCAACTGCGTTTTTTTTTGTTTTTTTTCTTGTCTTTTTGATGGGACAGTTCCGTAATCGTTGTATGAAGGGCTAATATTAAAATAGATATTTTGATTGTTTTTGTCTCCTTCAAGTACTTTTAGTTATTTCTAACTTGATAAGTCACATTGCATTTTAGACACAGGAGTGTGGTATTTTTATTGTGAACAAGCAGTCATTCTTGCTATTTTCCATAACTGGCTAGAAGTTGCTAAAAAGTACTGATTATAATTGTATATTGTTGTAAAAAATTGTTGTTGATAGATCTTTATTAGTACTAAGGTTGTGCTAGAGCGTTTAGCTAGACAGAAGCTAGAAAACAATTTAAAATGAAAAATGATGATTTATTCCAAAAGTAGTGATTAAATAAGAAATAAGCACTTTGAGAAAATTACAAAATATAAAAAGAAATGTATCATGAGCATACAATTGAAATTACGGTAATAAATTAACAGTTTTTAAGCAAAACCGTGAATTTTAGAAACGTTATCGCGTATGAAGTTAGCGCATAGGAAACGAATTTGAATATTTTGAAAGGGTAAAGAGATAAGTCACCATGTTAACCCAAGTTTATCGAAAAAGAAATTACTAAGTGGAATAAAAAATAAATGCGAAAATATTTAATGTTTAAGAAAATTGAACAATTTAAAATAAAAAGAAAATGCATCACTTTTAGAACTGCAGACGCACACATAAAGACAATAGAGAGCAAAAAACTCTTCCATTTCCAAATCACCAAGTGTCTTGTGTTCTCTTAACGAGATCAAATAAACTTTTTATGTTCTGAATAAACTTTTTATTCGTCACCAAGTAGCCGTGACATCAAGGCTTTCAGCAGAATCGAACTTAACACTGTTTTCGAGAAACAAAGCTATAAACATAAATCCAGTCTGTTAACGGTTATGTGGATAGAGACTTCAAAAAACGAAAACCTGTTCTGGCAGTCTGTTCAAACCTCTGCTACAAAAGTCACACCGAAAGAAAAGGTAATGAGAAGGCAGGCCATAGCCAAAGTCTGCGATTGCCCACAAAATGATCCGTTTTTCTTGGATACACTTTAATGACGTAGAACAAAATGATTTCTGAAGTACCACGCTAGTTCAACGTGTGAGCTTAACGACACTTCAGGACAAAGGATTTTTTTTTTCTCAAATCTCCTTGAAACTTCAAATGAGGAAATAACGTGCCAAAGCTCCGATTGCATCAGTACCTAACGTGCCAACACAATGGACATTACTGGCTGCAACTCCGTTGGGTGATATTGATTGGAACATGCAACCCCAAACTTAGATATTGTTTAGTAAAGACATTATCAGTTGCCGACAAATGGCTTCGGAACGTCAACAATAACTTGATCCCGTTTTCTAAGTGATAGTATCACAAATCGTGATAGATCTTTATTGGAAACCAGGAGATTAAACTTTTCAAGTCATCCATGGAACTCTGAGGTCACAGTTCAAACCATATCTCATGTTGACCATCAAAAACTACGTTAAACGCACGTAATATATCCACCATTTGCTTGAGAAAAGAACAATGCTTTATTTATATTCTTTGTGGAATAAATCACGAACTATATTGAATCTTTCAACAGCATACCGGAAGCAATATTGTCCAATTTAATCTCCATTAAAGGCGTAGGCTTCTACGGATAACGAGATATTTTTTTTCTCTCCATGAGTATGATTGTCGTATATCAAAAGTTAATTTTGCTACAGTTGATTAAACACACTTTTGAAGAAAATATTTAACGTTATTTATAATAACTTGGAGTATAATCATATACTCTAAGAAAAAAACGCAGTCATATCAAATGTTAATTATGCAACAGTTTATTAAATACATTTTTAAAGTAAATATATCTAACGTAACTTACAATGATTAATTTGAAGTATAATCATATACTCTGAGAAAAAAACACAATAGGGTTTAAACTTGGATTTAATGAGTGGATTTAAATTCTAAAATTAGAGAACTTTAATTATCCTTTTGAGACCTGTTTAGATGTCAGATTTTGATTTCATTTGGCAATTTAAAACGAAGGTTGGAATAGCAAGCCGTCTTTCACCTTCAGTTTTTTCTTTTTGGAACGAAGACTTAAAGGTAATTGCAAGTTGAAGCATTAATTCAGAATGAAATCTTAATATGCAGTATGAAGAAACGTAAAACTAATTTGGATAGGATACTTATTAGTGAATGTTGGCTTCAGTAAAAGTACATAAAGCAGACGGAAAACTAAGTTTCGTGTTCGAAACTAGTTTTTGAAATACCAAGAGATTTTACAGCTGGTGCACATATGTTAGTTAAAAGAAATGAAAAACTATTTTTGAAATATCAAACACTACAATCAACTCAAATGTGAGTATTATTTTCAGAAACATAATTGCATGTGAAAACATCAAAAGGAGAACAAGCGCAGGTGAGATTCTTCAGATTTAGAGCGCTATATAAATCTCTTAGAGACAATCACCTGTTTTATGACCCTCGCAGTATTTAGTGCCACCTGATCGTGTTCAAAAAATAACTATAAGGGGAGGGGTATTAATAAAAATCGGAATACTTTTTCTCCGCATGCTCTTTAAATGACACTGACGAAGGTAGGGATAGATTAATGGTTGATTCAATTACTTCGAAACACTTAATTAATTTACTCGAAAAAAACAGCTGCGAACGACTTTATTTTTAATAAAAATAATGTATTAAGGTGTATTTATGTTATTTTGATTTATTTACTTCTCTACTAATAATAAAGCTGAAAGTTTGTCTCTCTGTCTTTCCTTCTGTCTTTCCTTCTGTCTGTCTGTCTGTTACGCGCGTAGCGCCAAAACCGTTCGGTCGATTTTCATGCCACTTGGTACAAAATTAGTTTGTAGCATGTAGTTTTGCACCTCGAAGCGATTTTTCGAAAATTCCATTTCGTTCTTTTTCTATTCGAATTCTTAGCGGAAATTCGATAAAATAGGGAAGAAATATTTTATACACATTTTCAAGTCTTATGTCATTCGAAAGCTTGAAATTTTCTGCACAAAATGACGTTTTTTCGAAGTTTCTACGATCATCAGGAGAGCTGTAACAATTGTTTTTAGAATCCCGAAATTCAAGGCTTACCTTCAGTAAAGCAAGCCAAACGATTCTAAAATGGCTTTGCTCGCGAATAAAATTTGTTTGAAAATAGAGATGAAATGAATTATTTTATCAACGGAAATCAACTTTTCATGTTGTTACCATGGTTACGTTTTTATTTCGTTCTTTTTCCCTTAATAATTTTAAAAATGTATTTGTTTTTGTAACAATCCAAACTCCAAGCCTTATTAAAATTAGTCAAATGAAATATTAAAAACCGTGATAAGATGGCACCTGTCAATCAAATGAGAAATCGAGTCCTTTCCTTAAAATACAGGATACCATTCTAAATTTATCGTCTGCAAAACATATTTTACTTCATTATTAATTTATTTCAATATAAATTGCAGCAAATGGCTTGAGTGAACGAATTTAGCTTTTAATTTATCGTTTGCTGGTTGATCTTTGTCGATGTTTATTGTTTTTATTATCATTGTGAAGAATAATGCACGAAATTTCTATGACTAATACTTAAAATTTTTAGGATCAGTTGAGTTTAAAAGAAAAAATTGCTCCAAATATACTTTTGCAATGTGATTATTTATTGTTGGACTGTAATTTGCAGCAATAATTGCATTTAATAAATAATGAAAGACAATATTAAAAATTATTTTTTTGGCGACTTTTTTACAATTTGGCATTCAATTCTATTTCAGTATATTTACTTCTATCTTATTGCGATATTGCAACGTTCTTTCTAAAGTATGTCATTTCGGAAAATGTATTATTTTGTTTTTGAAGTTAGGAAAGAAAACTTTCTTCTTCTTTTAAACTTTGGTAAGATTTCTGTTGGTTTCTGTGAGCAACAAAATTTTTCTTATTTTTTCTTTTGGCTTATTTTTGTGCACCTATCTTTGGGGTTGCATTCGAATGTCCCCAAGGGGGTGATTTACCCCTTTTATGGGGTAATCAGGGCTTTCAATGCAGACCAAAGTGATATGAATTGGCGCGACCACTTGGCGATATCTCGCCAAGCTTTTGGTCACCAAGTGTTTGACGCCAATTTGGCGACATATCGCCAAGTTGGCAATCAATTTAGCGAAAAAAAAATTTTTTTGGGTTCAATTTGGCGCTATTGGCGATATTTTGCGAAAAATCTACTGAATGATGTTAAAATCGGCGATATTTAGGAGATTAATCATTGTAAAACATTTTTTTGCATTGTTTCGTGGCAAACTAGGGATGCAAATGTTTGAATTGTTATCTTACTCACTTCAAGCACTATTTTAGCACTTAAGGCATCTACTAAGAAATTTACACGTAAAAGGAAGTAGTGTAGGGTCCATACCAAATTTTTATATCATACTTTGAAGGAATTATAGTTGAATTATAACTAAAATAGAGTATTTTTTTCTGCTATATCATTTTTTTACAAATGAACTTTTAATTTTATACCACGGGCAAAGCCGTGCGGGTACCGCTAGTATAATATATAATCATTAATATGACTAACATTATTATTATTTTTATTATTATTATCAGTGTCCAACAAACTCCGACAGTCAGGTCGCCAGAACGACTAAAAATTATCTTGGCGACTAGTTCTTTCAGAACAAAAATCTTTCAGAAACCATAGTACACTTTTTCTCTTTGCTTAGAATTACATTGAATTTTCCTTTTCCTACTTTTTTCTCTTCGAAACAATTTGTCTGGCCGTCATGTGTTTTTCTGTTTCTTAAAATTGCACAATTTTTGTTAGTCTCTGATTATTATTACTATTTGGTAGGAGTTAAAAATTAAAACACTTTTCTTAAGGAAAAAGCTCAGAATTAACTACCTTTGAGAAAACAAAGTATAGAAACAGTTGCAATATTTGTTTATTTATTTACTTATTGAATTTTTAAACTATAACTTTGGGACGTTTCAGTTGAAATTTAGGTCTACAATTCGTAAATCCAAAAATTTTAATCTTAAATTTTGGGAAATTTTTTTTGAATTTAAACTGTTCCCAAATGAACAGTTCAGTCAGTCTCACTGGTTGGAATTTACTGAAATAATGCGTAACAGTTCGAGAGAATGAATTTTATATCGATTTAGTATTGACTAATATTTCAAACTAACACTTTCTCGTTTTTACAATAATTAATTGATGAAAAGATATTTTGAAGTAATGAGCAACCAATGGAAAGAGATACATAGCGTTTATTAGAAAACCGGTATTAACATCAGGAAAAGGGATTTCGGGTTATGTTCTGAAGAAGTGAAAACTTTTTCATTGAATTTTAAGGCGTTGTAAAATATTTGCAACCTAAAGTTTGTGCTCTGTATATTATCATATTAATGTTATAATATCAATTGTTATTAGTTATTCAAATTGATTTGATATTGGTAAATTTAAAATGATGTGTGGCGTATGATTATATTTCACGAATTGACCAGCATGAGATAAAAAACAGGACTTTCATAACGTCTATTTCAATGTGCAAAAACTTATATGATGGGAAGTTATTACGCTAAATATTAAATCTGATCAAAAACGCAATGAAATGCTAATTAGTATTTTTAAGGAAAATCAGTAAAAAATGTTAGTATCCTCATAAATAACAGCTTTGGAACTCCTTTTGTTTTTAATTACGTCCTCCCCCCCCCCCCTTTCGTTTCCACACACACAACATTTTTGGCTCAACTTCAGTCAATAAGTAGGTCAATGTTAATTCAAAATAAATGACAGTCGACGAAAATATTTCACGGTTTAAATAAAACTTTCTCTGAGTCACATCGAATGATTTATGAAATGCATTACTTTGGAACCAGCAGTTTATAGAACTTTATTTTTCCAATAATTTCAAGAAAAAGAAATCAAGGTTTTCATTCTGGAAATAATTTAAAAAAAAAAAAGAAAAAACAGGGGAGAAAGAAATGAGGAAAAAAAAAAGGAAACAAACGGAAGAAAAAAGAAAACATTCAAGTCATTTTGTAAACAGATTTTTTTTTCTCCAACAGGTAAAATGTACTTTTAAGCAGTAGATAGGCACACAGAAAGTTGTAATAAAACCACACCATCACATGCCAAAGAAAATTTGTAATTTGTAAGATGTACGTTTGACAGTACAATGAACCTCTTAATTATTACGCTAACACGAATATACTGCATAAATAAGTTTTATAAGCACTGTTCTGCCTAGTTTTTGCGTGAAACCTTCACTGGGAACCACACAAAAGTAATTTAAAAAATAAATATGGTAACATTTGAAAGAGCAAAGTTTTTTTTTTTTTTGGATGCTGAAATTATTTTTCCTTGTTTCTCCATCATAGAGATAGAAGGCTTACTTACAGTCTGCCTAAATTTAAAAAAAAAAGTCCTTTCATCGCCAAATTTAAAGAACTGGCGAGAAATGAAAGGTACAACGAGACTTGACCGTCTGTGCACGTGACAAGACATACATCTTCAAAGCACGTCAAAGATAAATCGGCCCGGGTGACAACCGTCCAGCCACTGCTTATTAAGGCTCGACCGATGCATCGGCCAGGCCGATGCATCGGCGCCGATGGTTGAAATTTTTTCCATCGGCCATCGGCATCGGCCGCCGATGCCAAAATGGAAAAAACATCGGCCCATCGGCCTCAAAAATATCGAAATGCCGATGCAAGGCCGATGTTTTTTTTTTTTTTTTTAAGTTTTCTTTAGAGGGAATTCTATTTTTTACTTCACAATAATAAGTATGTTCAGCATGTGACTTGAAATCGGGCAGCAAACGGGACTAACACAGTTCGGGGTTTTGGAATTTTCCGAATCGGGCAGATACCGAAATTTTCACAACACAGCAGACACTTTCCGAGTGATCGCTTTGATGCGAATTTTAGAATTACAATAAAACCTCCGAATAACGGAACCGGAAGTTTTGTCCGTTATTGGGAGGTATCCGCTATTTGAGGATTATGCTCTTTCAGATTTTACCTATTAGTTTCATGCAGAATTATAATATTGAATATGTGCCATTGCCATCTTGCAGTATGATACTGATAATTTGTGTATTATTTACTATATCTCGCTTGAACTCATATCATTTTACCTTTGCACTTTTAAATGCTAGGGTACCTTTTCATTGCAAGTTTTTAAACACCCCCCTCCCCCATCCCAAATCTCTTTTACCGTATCTTTCTATTAGAAGTATAGTTCGCCTGCCTACGCATTTTTCTCCACTTTCTGTTCTATGATAATCTATGAGAAATTTTAATTAAAAGATTACAATTGTAAATATGTCGACGACCTCTATCACTTGCTATCATTTTGTCATTACTCAAGTCTATTTTATTTAAACTACATCAGGGGTGGGATACGATGGATACAATATCGGAGCAGCTAAAATTCTGTTTTGGAGTAGAAAAATAATTATTTTGGATCATACTGGAGAGGGAAAAAAACACCGTCTTGGAGCAGGCTGAAGCAGGAAAATTACAATTTTCGCGCGACTGAAGCAAAAGAAAAATTGCCATTTTGATGCAAGATTCAGCAAAATAAAAAATCAAACTGGGAACAAGCAGCAAAAAAAAAAAGGTACAAGCTGACTTTTTTTTTCGTGGTTATTTATTTTTCAATAAAATAAGTTACCTAAGTGTCGCAGCTTTAAACGAACATGCAAACATTTCTGTTCATACATTTTAAGTATGACTTAGTATTGTTATTTATCTGTTGCCTTTTTAGTCTACTTTCTCGTTAAGAAGAAAAAAAACGAAAAAAAAGCATTAAAAGTGGTTTGATGCATCATAAAATTATCTCCAGGTCCAAAACAAAAAGTCAAACAGAAACAAAAACATTTTTAAAAAATCGAAAAATTTGGAAAGTAGGGTTTTGAGATGGGGAATTTGTGTGTCGGCCTGATTGTCCTCCCCCGCCTACTAACTTTTGAATGAACATTTCGATTTGAACAAACTATTTTTTGTTGTTGGAAAGATCTCGGCGAGTACAGCTTATTCTCATATTTGATTTTTCATTTGAACATGGCAAACATAAATGCAGGTTCAGAAGAAAATGACCCACTCCTACCATTATAATTTTAGAGCTTTCTACTTCGACTGACGAATCTAATTTTTTAAAACCGACTCCAACACCGAATCTTCGACTCCAACTCCGCCCCTATGGTAGAAATACAGGCTCGGAAAAAAAGACCGAGTCCTACTATTAGATTTTTTGTGTCTTTGACTCTGACTCTACCTGTCGACTGCGATTGATGACTCCGACTTTTCAACCCCAAGTCTGAATCCTCGATTCTGACTCTGACTCAGCAAAGAGCAAACATTGTAGAAATGCAGGCTGGTGAAAAATTACCGACTCCTACTCTTAAAAGAAATAATCGTGCAGACGATTTTTTTCTTTGTTTATTCATTTGTTTTATTTATTATTATTATTTTTTTTTTTGGCAGACGATTTTTTGTCTAACAAAAATTTCTCCATTAAGAGAACATTTTATTATTTATTTAAACAATTATTTGTTTTTAATTATTGGCAACGGATTAAAAATGAAATTCAAGACATTTTTTTAGGAACGGAGGTTTTTTTTTTTTTGTTTGAT
The DNA here is from genome assembly GCA_038373865.1 of Uloborus plumipes. NCBI lineage: Eukaryota > Metazoa > Arthropoda > Arachnida > Araneae > Uloboridae > Uloborus > Uloborus plumipes. The sequence continues at coordinate 56,631 of JAXGGA010003793.1, forward strand.
AAAATGCGTTTTGATTTTTTGATTTGCTTCCTATTTTTAATTCTTTTTTTCAAAACAATTAATTAATTTTTCTACGGAAAAACTATATAAGCTGCATTGTTTAAAATATGCAACAACTTTATTTATTTATTTATTTATTTTTTGTTTACTTTTTAAGTGCCTATTTTATCAGATGAAATCTGCATATTTGGTTTTTAGAAATCAGCTTTATTTGCTAAAAAGGTACGTTTGACATAATTTATCGTCTCAGATAATTAAGAGCAAGAATCTGAGAAACTGTCACGCCTAGCACTATGAGTGATTCATGACGTCTCAGATTTTTTCCAAAAAATTACTAAATGTTTATTATCTTATTGAAAGACCAAATCCAGAATGTTTTGCTCTAAAGTGGAGTTGTTTAGTTTTTATGGACCCCTAAAGTTGAAGGCGCGGCATCAAAAATTAAGCGAATTTTCAAGACATAGAAGTTGCTGTGAGCCAAAACTCTTACCAGGAACTGTTTAACTCCAATTTTCTTTTTGTATATGGAATATAGAAGGTTGAAACTTTACAAAATGAATGTTAAATTTGTGGTAAGTTGTTGCCGTAAGGTCAGTGAAGGCCCTCAAAACAAGGCATTTTTGACGTTTTTTAGCGTTTTTGAGGTCCAAAAACAGCTTGTACATTTCAGTTGGCACTGCAAAAGTAGTGTCGTTTGAAAGACCAGTGTAAGCACTTTAAAATAATGTATAAATAACCGAGAAAAGTTCAACGTGCTTTTAGTTACGTAAGGCCGAAATATGAAAAATGTCATATTTTACCCATATTCAAACGGTCATATCTTCCTCTGCCAACAACATATTGAAATATTTTTTTGCCAATGTCATACTCTATTCTTTGTCTTAATAGAACAGTTGAGTCTTTTGAGGCGAAATAAGAAAACAATTTTTACAAAAAATTTATTTTTTCCTGTGCATTTTTTGTAAAAAAAATTTTTACATTTCGCCTCAAAGGATTCAACTGTTTTGTTAAGACAAAGAATAGAGTATGACATTGGCAAAAAAAATATTTCAATACGTTTATTGGTAGAGGAAGTTATGACCGTTTGAATATGGGTAAAATATGACATTTTCCATATTTCGGCCTTAAGTAACTAAAAGCACGTTGAACTTTCCTCGGTTATTTATACATTATTTTAAAGTGCTTACACTGATCTTTCAAACGACACTACTTTTGCCGTGCCAACTGAAATGTACAAACTGTTTTTGGACCTCAAAAACGTTAAAAAACGTCAAAAATGCCTTGTTTTGAGGGCCTTCACTGACCTCACGGCAACAACTTACCACAAATTTAACATTCATTTTGTAAAGTTTCAACCTTCTATATTCCATATACAAAAGAAAATAGGAGTTAAACAGTTCCTGGTAAGAGTTTTGGCTCACAACAACTTCCATGTCTTGAAAATCCGATTAATTTTTGATGCCGCGCCTTCAACTTTAGGGGTCCATAAAAACTAAACAACTCAACTTTAGAGCAAAACATTCTGGATTTGGTTTTTCAATAAGGTAATAAACATTTGTTAATTTTTTGGAAAAAATCTGAGACGTCAGGAATCACGGGCGTGACACTCTCAGATTCTTGCTCTTAAAAGAATATTGATCAGATACTAGAATACCGATGTCGATGTACGGAAAAGTAGGCTCGTTTAGTTCTTGACAGAACTTCTTGTTTTGTTTAACTTTGTGGTTTAGGAATATCTTAAAGAACTTTTCCACTCACACAGTGTAATTTGTTGACTGGTTCACTGTTTTTTTGTAATGATTAAACAACATAATGGGAAGTTCTTTTACTAAGTTTGGTATACCTAAATCCACATATTATTGCTGAGGTGTTTTTTTATGTTTATGTTAAGCAATAAAGCAGTTGTCTATTACTAAACACAGTGTCCGTTTCAAATTTTTATCTCAAACGTTTTCGTATATGTAGGTGGAACTTAATTCACGAATAAAAGAGTATATTTCCAACCGATGCGGAATTGCTTTATAGAGATTTGTGTTACAAATATCGACAATTTTAATAGGAATTTTGTCAAATACCGCCCAGCCGATACCGAATTCAGCATCTTATTCTTTCTCCATTTTGTTGTATCTTTCTTTGTTAGTTATAAAACACTGATTCCCATTATGAAATGAATAAATGACCCATCAAATCTCTTATAAAACATTTATTTTTCTAATCCTTTTATTTTTTTTTAACCATCGGCCATCGGCATCGGCCATCGGCCGATGGAAGAGTAAAAAAATCGGCCATCGGCCATCGGCCAACTTTGAACAATCGGCCAACAATCGGCATCGGCCCATCGGCCAAAAACTGCCATCGGTCGAGCCTTACTGCTTATACTCCAATAAGCATATCCCACAAACAAAGCAATCTTCTCTTAATTTTGAAGACAGCTCTGAAACGTCAATTATTCAACAAGATATCACATAAACAAACGCAAAGTGAACTTCGGAAGATCTGTTTGTCGTCGCCAGACTTAATATGAGAAGCCGACATGAAGTTATCAGCACAACCTTTTCAATCATCGTTGAATATTCGGAGAAATGATTGCAGTTCCGGATTGCTCATGAGCTTAAGTCACGCTGGAGAAAAAACAGACGAAGAAGAAACGTAAAACCTCCCTAAATGACAGCGTACGAAAAAGTCAGACGAAGTAATTAGCTAATCGTTCATTAGGTTGACAGGTCGTTGATGAAGGGCTTTTTCTGTGACTCCTTGAATGGAACTTTACTAGTACAGAATTCCATGCTGCATAGGAAAGGTAAAATAACACTATCTGCATAAATTAATTTTAGCGATGCTTGAAAAAACTTGATTTGGATTCTCCACTCACTAACAAAAATGAAATGTTGGTATTGAACTTTTTTCATTCTTTTTCTTTCGTGTTTTATTTTCAGCTGGATTCAAATAAGCAAGCTTGTACAGTAAAACTGTCGTACAATCAGGGTTTGCCAAAGCTGTCGACGTATATTATAACGACGATAATATTAAGACGGTTTTTAAGCCCTCCAATAGAGTCAGTGACCTGCTGCGTTCAGTGAAAGATGCTAGAGATCCGTTGTCCGCCGCAGGAGTTTATAAGATCCCCTGTTCCTGTGGATTAGTTTATATCGGGACGACAAAACGGAGCGTTAATACAAGAATCAAAGAGCATCAGAGAAATTGCCGGCTGGGTCAGACTGAAAAGTCGGCGATCGCGAAGCACAGTTTCAGTAATGGAATCCATGATATAAAATTCAAAGAGGCCAAAATAATTTCAAGGACTTCAAATTTTTTCCCCAGATTGAATAGAGAGGCCATTGAAATTTTCAAACACCCAAATAATTTTAACAAGAAGAAGGAAGAAGTAAAAGTTAACAAGCTTTGGCATCCAGTCATCTGCCAATCCCGAGCCGGAAGGTAGAGGGCGCTGCGTTTTCAATTTAAAATCTTGCAGCAGTTCGAAATTTCGCATCAGTCGCCAAATTAATCAACGACACCCACTGAAGATGACCGCCGCAGTTGCGATCGAAACGTATGGATTAAAGCCATTCAGACCACGGCACAACAGCCCGGAATCCTTAACTAATAATAATAAAAAAAAAAGTTTGTTCAAATCGGACTGTTCACTCAAAAGTTAGCATCGCGGGACAGGTTGTTTGAACGGGTCAAAGTTGAACCAAAAATTGTTCAAATCGAAAAATCAAATATGGGAATAAGCTGTACTCGCCGAGATCTTTCCAATAAAAAAAAGTTTGTCAAAATCGGAATGTTCATTCAAAAGTTATTAGGGGGACAGACAGACCGACCGACCGACCGACACACAAATTCCCCATCTCAATACCCTACTTTCAAATTTTTAATTTTTCGATATTCATTTTACCTTTTTATTTTTTTAACTTGGCGATATTTTTTGGACTTGGCGATATTTTTTTTAATTGGCGATATTTTTCCGGACTTGGCGATATTTTTTTGACTTGGCGATATTTTTTAGATGCATTAAGCCACTTTCAATACTTTTTTCGTCTTTCTTTTATTTTTAACGGAAAGAAGGCTAAAAAGTAAGTGCGCAATGTTTCAATAGAGAATGATATTAAAAAGATTCTTGAAAAAACTCGAAAAAGTCAGGGTGTTTTTAAATTTAAAACCGAAAAAACCCTGGGTTTTTGATCAAAAACCCTTGTGGGCTGGGTTTTTTCAACCCTGCGTACAATAGATGGCAAAAATGCAAAGAAATGAAAAATTTGCAGATACTGCGCTTTTCTTTTCTACAGCAGCATACACAAAAGTATTCTCCTAAGATCAAGATTTTTAAAATCTTTTTAAATACTTACTAACCATATTTCATACTCTGATTTGAAATCCATTTCAATTTTTATAATTAAAATACTACTAATAAGTTGAATTTAGTACATTTAATATGAACGAACAAACAATTAAACTGGGAGCTTTATTAAATTTTCATTTTCTGTAATAAGCGAATTAATATCGAATTATTTTTTAAATTTTATTTTATAACACAAATTTCAAATTAAAATCTAACACTCAAAAGCATACATAAATAATAAACATGTAGTAAAATTAACTGAGCTATAGTTACAGTGGACCTGTAGCTTTATATCTAGGCTCTAGGAGTTCTATCTCAATTTTATTTGGGGAAAATCTATCTGGTTTACAATCTATTTCCACAGGAAAGACTTCAGAGGGTTAAAATTGCCCATCTTTAAAATAATTTATTAAATTTAAAACTGCAAAAGTGTTCTGCAAAGACGCCTAAAATTGCTGGTCGAAAATTGTTAAGGAAATGATCTGAAAATAGAATCCGAGATGAGAAAAAGCTTACAATGGACATATAGAAATTTCATGGAAAGAAGAAAACATGCTAGATCTAAGTTCACTCTTCATATTCAAAAATGACATCAATATAAAACTGGATGTTTAATTTAATTGAAATTTTTTTCGAAGCATGAACCAGAAACCTTCAAACTAAATTCTAGACAAAAGAATTGCAAAAAGAGTGGGAAGACCGCGTAGTGAGTATCAGTTATTCTTGTTTTTAATCTCACAGAAAAAGGTAGTACGGTAAATAGTCATTGCAGCCTTGCCATAAAGTGAACACCTCAAGGCTTGTATTTTAATTTGTGCTAAATTTCTTACAAAATACTTTATTTTCGGCATCGGAATTTTTTTTTAAATTGCCTCTGGAGAACATTTACACGATGTGTAAATATATTATGAAAATTTAAAGACTAGAGTAATACGATAAAATTCTAAAATAAGTTCTTAAATATTTGCTTCCAAATCAATGAGTATTGAATAAGTATTTGAAATCTTCATCAAATCATAAAAATTACGCAAAGATTTTAATTTCACACCGGGTGGCGTCTGTGTAAAGCATGCCACCTCGGAAAACTGCAAATTTATGTAGCTTTCTAAGTCCTACTCAGAAAATATAAAAACGCTGCGCAACGGCAAATCACACAACTCCAAAAAATAAATAATACATTTTTCTGAAGCCTGATTGAAATTTTTAACACGAGATTGGAACAAGAAAGGCATATGAAAGAATGTTCAAAGACTTAACACAGAAACATGCTACTGTTTGACTTGACTTGTTTCCTGCTTTTTTTCTTAACTTAAGAAATGTAAAACAAGCACAAAATAAAAGATGATTTTTGCGACCTTTTTGACAAATTTAAAAAAAAAGTTTTCTTCTACTGGCGCCAAACGCACAATTTTAACTTGTTACTGCTTCAGATTCATTACATTTTGCTAAATGTACTGCATGAAATATGTAGTTTTAAAAAATTTAGATCTAGATTTAATAGATCTAGAAGACGTGGCTGACGCCAATCCTTGGGTTCGCTTCAGGACAGGTTGCTGTTTTATATTCTAAATGCAGCGTCTGTTGATATCTTTCAAGCAGCTTTTAATGCCAGTTTGAACAAGTACACAATAGTGATGAAATATCATTTGAATAAAGTTTCATTTAAAATGACTCGTGATTTGAGTTTTTATATCCATTCACTGTATTTTTTGCTGCATTTCGTAAGTATACCCTGCTTGTATGCTTTAGATATGCATACCTACTAGAAAAAGGAGCTTTTTTTAAAAAACCTCCATACCAGAGTATTTTATTGATCATTTATTTAAAAAAACATAAAAGTCACTAAAACATTAAAACACACAACATATCTTTCAAGATTAGAAAGAAGTTGGATGCAGTGTAAAATATTATGTACAAAAATTTATCAGAGCTCTGAAATGGAACTCACACAATGACTAACATTTGCGCAACATACTGATACTAAAGCATCGTGGCGGCGAAAAAGATGGAGAAAACTTGGCATTGATGGATTGGCTGTATCTTAAGAAATACATAATGCAACAAAAAGAAAGGCAGAAAAAATTTTTGTTTTGGGTTTACTTTTCTTTTGCTCTGCGAACAAACTGATGACCGGAAAACATAATTCATCTGCTTTGTCAGGGCTACTGTTTCATCCAATTTTTCTGCCAAGATCTTCATCATCATTCCATCTTTGGCCTCGACCACCCTTTACCAATTAGAGCCCCGGGGTTGACTCAATGGCACAAGCCTATCATTTCGCAGCAGGTGGTCCGTTACGGGTACGAATAAAGCGACACGTTTCGCCTATTAACCTTCATTATGCACACGTCACCTGTAAAAATGAATTTCATACTGGAGGAAACGCTCGCGTATCGAATCACCTGGAAATGAGTGTCGTTTCGGAGCTCGTCATGATCGGAAATATAACCATCTGGCAATCTACATTAAGGATCGTTCCTCCTACGATTGTCAAAAGTGAAATTCAGCTATGTGAAGGAAATGGTAAATCCATCACATGGAAAATTAAGAGCAGAAAGCAAACATGTAAATGGTGTGCTTTCTAAAATTTTCGAAAAAATACGCAAAACACTTATGAGATAAAATATGCGTTTTTATTTAATTTAGATAGTTTTCAAAAGTCATGGTGATAAAACAAACGAGAGAGAAAAATGTATATAGAATTCAACCTTTTTTTTAAACAGTTTCTTAATTTAGTGGTAGTTCAAAGTAGAGTCGAAGGTTAGGACTTATACGGTTTGATGAGTCTGTCAGGAGAGATTTATTTAAAGTTTTGAAGATTTACCAGTACAGAAAAAAAAAAAAAAAAAAGCGGGGGGTTGCAGAAAATCGGGGATAAAAAGTGCGAGCGTAAAGTGCCCATCCTCAACCTATCGCCTCCTTTTTTAAACGGAATCTATCCCAAGGGTTAGTCTTAGCTTTTGGACACAGACAGTAATAGCCTTTAATGAAATGATACATCAGACATCATTAGAAAAACAGTACTGTATCCAAATTAGCTGAATTGTCAGATAAATTTACTAAACAAGAAAATTTTTGGGAGTCCCAGTGACTTCTCGTGACCTCACATCGTTAGACACAGAACAGGCAAGGGACGGACACAAGGGAGGTGATCGCACATCACACCTCCCGTGAGGGGATATTCACCGGTAGTTTTTCGACATTGAAGTTCTAAAAATGCAATTTTAAGAGTTTTAATAAAGTTGAGGGAAGAAGATTTGGGGTTCTCCCCCGAAATGTTTCGGAACTGCAGGCTGAAAAGTTTGATCGATATTTGTTTGCCAATATACATAGTAAAAAGTTTAAAAATTCAATCGCCCTTCCCTTGAAAACTTTCTGGATCCGCCCGTTTTAAATGTTAACATTAATATCGGGGTTTATGGAGATACATTTAGAAGATCAATATTGTAAACGCGAGAAATCAAACTTTCTACAATCAGGAGAATGATGGCAGGAGGGGGAGGGTGAGGGTGATTTCTTTAAAATAACTGCCTATCTTAGGAGAAAACGATCTAATTTGACTACATGAACAAATAAAGTTGTTTTTTCTTTCTGTTTAAACTCCATGCTCTAAATACGTCAGCATCGTTTTCAGTTTAAACAAACTACTTATTCTGCTCAACAGTGTTTATTATTCACTTACGACCACAATGGAAATTAAACATATCAAACACTTTATTTTGATCTACTTATCGTGTAGACGGATAAAATAGCCACGAAATCGTTTGAAGGTGGCATTACACTTTGTTGTTCTTGTTTCACATCTCATCTCCACACCAATACATTGAAGGTAATTGGCAGATGGGGGGATATTTAGGTCATATTTCCTTTTCATCGAGCACCTCATTTATTTTGAAATTAAATAGAGCTCAGAAAGTGCTCATCTGTAACCGTATCCACATCCACAGCCTTGATTTCATCTTTCACTTGGTGAAAATGGCTCAAGCAAAAAGCAAGAGTTTTCTGAAACGTCTAGTTTTCTTCGCAGTGAGGGTCGGTCAAGCAGAATTTCTTGAACTTACGCCAACATAATAGACAGGGGGAATCAATCTTTTAAACGTTAGAGAACCATTTGAGTTAACCGTTTTCTTGAAGAGAAAGGTAATGAAAGAGCAGAAAAAAAGGGATATCAAAGCATTACAAAACTCCAATTTACAAAAGTATTATTGCATCTTCATTTCGAAATAATACAAACATCTCAATAAGATTATGAATGGTAAAGTAGATAACTTTTTTTTCCTTCTTCGAAAATGTACACTTTGAAAAGCTAACAAATGCAATAATTTTAACTTAATGCGGTTCATAATATGTAGAGTAAAATAGCCGAGTGCATGTAGTGGAAATAAGCAACGAGGGTTCCGTTGGGCGCTAATATTTGCCACTTTCATGAATTACTTGTTAGATTGGAGATTCTGTGCATGAACGATTTGCTTATCTGATTGGCGCTGCGTTCAACCAACTCAAGCGCCAAGCAGACGACAATATCACCAAATGTCACGATGCTTTGTTCACTTCCACTATCACTTCTCACTGAATGCGTTATAGTGCGATTTCATCTCCTGAGAGCTCAAAAGCAACCATCTAGTTGGCAACTGATCATCAAAATTCTCAAATGGTAACAGCTGATTGTACTGCCACACAAAAGAATATATGCCAATCTTGTGGTTGTCAGTAAGTCCTGCTTGAAGTTTATACGCAGCCCTACTAGAGAAACAAAAACATGTTGACTAAATGCCCTGTGGCCGTAAATCCGCAGCAAACTACCGAAAGCCTTTCCACAAAGGAACATCAACCAAATGATGGAATCATCGAAGCATAAAGAATGAAAGGGATCAAGAATGTCACGTTTTTAGATCGGTCCTCTTCGACAAAAGTGACACAAAGGGCAACGGAAGTACGTGAGAGACGATGCCGTGCACTTGGATGTGGTCCGGACATGACACTCGGACATTCACACAACGACACATTGTAAAAACAGTCTAAAAAAACGGAAGCCTAATAGAATGTTATCGCTTCCACTTTCACCAGGTGAATGGAATAAGAACGATGTAAGGTCAGAGGAACTTCAGATCAGTGGCAATAATTGAATATGTATTTACGCATGAAGATGTATTAACTTAGTCAACAAAACTAAAGAATGGACTGTACAGATTGAAAACAAAACGCGATGGAATCTATTGAAGATAAAATGTAATTAGTACAGCTATTTATAGCATACCAGTTAAAAATAACTTAAAACAGTTTTTTTTTTTTTTTTTGAGGAATGTCAATTGCTATATGTTTTCCTATTAGACTTCAAATGACGTGTAGTCCTTTTTTATAGATTGGTAGACTTTCAATGTCTCGCGTCCCGAAGCAGTTGTTCCTCTTGCTCCTTTTGGCCCGCTGCAGGAGGCTCATGCAGCACATGGTGGTGTAACGAGGCAGTCTGCAATTCGTCATTTAGAAAAACATAATTTGAATTCGAGATGTCAAAATTCATTTTTTATTTATTTTCAATCTTTTGAAGTATCACGATTGCACATTATCCCCACCAGATTGAAAATTTCCGGGAGTGTCGTCCCGCCTCTTCTTACAAACGCATTTATAGGTCATCTGTGGTAACATTAGGAGAAGGGATGTGGTCTTATGATCTGAGGTTCCAAAAACAAAATTATAGGCCATCTTTGGTGATGCTAAGGAAATTTCAAAAGGTTCTTTCTCCTTGGGAAATTTTTAGAATTTGAAACTCTTGAAACACAATTGTAGGTCATATATGATGATACCAGGAGAAGGAATAGAATCCAAAAAACTAAACCGGAATTTCACGAAAAATTCGAGAAATTTAATTTTAGACATCATCTACGATGTTGTAAAATTGAGAGGAAATTCGTAATCGTAACATTTGCTTGATTGGAAAAGAGACAATTGATATGGTTTGAATGACTGCCATAGAGAAAGATTACGAAGTCGTAAACTGAAAATAAAAGGGTTTTGAAGAAGTTAGCACTAAAATGTTGGAGTTTGAAGAGCCCTTCGAAAAAAATCCTAAATGAAGGAGCATTGAAGAGTTTTGAAGGAGTGTACGAACCCTGCCCGGTGTCCCGGCCGGTTTACTTCACGTTTTGGTAAAGGTGAAATTTGAATATAGATAATCAAAGAAGACTAAAACTGTTTTACTGGGAAGGATTATTTTAAGATAATTACTTGGTAAGTTGTAACATAGACAAGTAAATTTAATATGGGATTGGCTTGTTTTTACAAGATTAGAACTAAAAAATACTTTCCAAAAAAGTCCCAGTCAATGAAAAGTACTCGTAAACATTATTCAAATTTTTCTTCAGGGTTCCTTCTTACTTAAGCAACTTGTGGCGTGTTGGTAACTTTAGGTGATGATTTGTTAAGCAAACGGTAACTTGTTATAAATCAAATTGATTTTATTAACTCTGATCTTGGTTAAACAACTATATACAACCATATATACAACCGTGGCGGAAAAATGTTCAATAGCAAAATAGTTCAGCTGCCTCAAACAGAGGACTTCGTTGGTTTATAGAACGATCGGCGCAGCCACACGCCTCTGGAACAAAGTTCCTAATTTCGTACACGCTCGGTACGCCTGCACCGAGCCCAGCAAAACACGACTATCACGTCACGACCGAGTCCCGGACTCTTCTCCCCGAAGTTGAGCGGGGCGCTCTCCTCAAAATTTTGCAAGGGGCGTGCTCCTGCAAACTTCATTCATTTTTTTTAATTGGATTGTCCAGTGACACGACGGTCGACGCAAAAATTGTAGACACCCGTAGATTGGCTGGACACAAGTCTCCACAAAGTATGTCCGTCCCACCAGCGATCAGCACTTGAAACGAAACACGAGCCTTTTCAGTGCAGCGCACCGTAGACCGATAAAGAACCTAGGAATGTCCCCAAACGGTTAGGGCTCAGACAGTCAGGCGTCTGATGCCAATCATAGCTACCGGAGAAGGTCATCCGTACAGACCAGAGAACAGGAATCGCTACAAACTTATTAATATCGATAGGTAAGAAATAAAATATTTAAATGTATATGCTTATGTCATTTATTATTACTCGTGGTTTTAGGTTCATAATTATAAACCATTTATTCATATTATTCAAAATAAACTACCCACTGAAATTTGCGTCACCTTGAATACTCGCGACAGGGAGGGGGGCATCATCGTGTCCCGGTTGAACTTTTCTGAAACCTGCCAACACCCAGCAGTGAAGCGTCGAAAAGCGTTCATTTGATAACTCACAGAAAATATTGCCAAATAACATCTTATTCACATATTTCAGGAAATTTTAGCAACGCATCCTGTCCAATTGCAATGATTCAGAAGACAGATAATGGAACATCAAGAGCAGACTACTATTAGAAGAACCCACCCCTCTGGTGTCCATTCACACCGCGTCGGCGCCTTTCCGCTTCGCAGGCGATCCACAATGAGGGGGTGACGCAAGAAAGGTCATCCTCATCGCCATCCCTCTCGAACGGGCTGATCTGGGTAATTTCGAATCTACCAGAGGACCTCCAGTGCATGACAGCTGATTTGAATCAACTTTCATTAAGTGTGTCTATTTTGGGAAAGACTCGTGGCACACTTTGCTCTGTCCGAGGTTCGGGTTCGATTGAATTCAGTCATCATGATCAGTGTTTCTATCCAGGGGTGCCCATCCGCCCCCCTCCCCCCCCCAATTTTTCACAACCCTCTTGTGCTTTTTATTTTTATTTTTAACACATTTTTTTATTTTATTTGTTTTTTAAATATTATTTATTTATTTTTTTAAATTATAACTATTATCTTTTTTCATAAGTACAAAGTATGCGGAGAATATAATCCATTTTTTTACTTCCAGACATTCCAAGCACACACACACGAAAAAATAAATAAAATAAAAAATAAATCATTTAAATTAAAAAAATTAATTAATTAATAATGAAAATTAAAAAAATCAGTAAATAATTTAAATTAAAAAATAAATAAATAAATGGTTTTAAAAAATCCCCCCAGAAATTTTGATAGCTCAACTTGCGCCATAATCCCCGCCTGGGGGCACTCCTGTTTCTATCCAGACATTATTTAAAAAAAAAAAAAAAAAAAAGAAAACATCCAGCATCCGGCCACTGGCATTCGTTTGAAATTTGACATCTTGAATTCAAATATGTTTTTCGGGGACACGTAATGAGATAGGACCCTACTAGTTGGGTTTCCTGCTTCTACAAACTGAATGGAATGAAGATGGAGAAGAAATTATCACACGTCATATTATGACTGGTGATTGTCAAGACTAGGTAATACGAGACGTATCCATAAATAAAGAAATTGTAACTAGGATGATAACAGATATGATTATTATACAGGGTGGTTATAAATTAACGTGAGGTGTTAGGAGCCCTCAAGCGCACGAAGTACTGGGCGAAATATTGTCAAATTTCATGGGCATACATTAGACCATGGGATTTTGATTTCTGAAATAAAAAAAATTAGTTTAAAAATCGCCACCTGGGGAAAATTTGGCGCTGTAACAGTGTATTACTCTGAATATCTAGAATTTGAAAAAATGCTGTACAAAATAATTTCTCAAAGAAAAAATGATTGTTATTTGCAAACGAGGTTTGATATGATCGCCGTAGAATTTCCGGTATAGCCCCCAAGGTCGCCCGATCTCAATCCTTGTGATGTTTGGTTATGAGCATAGCTGAAAAGTGTTATGTGTCGTAGACATGTTTCTGATATAGCAAGTTTAAAGGATATGGTAACTTTAAAAGTCAGAGAAATCAATTCTGATATGTTACGAGCTGCAGTGGAAAATGTTGTGCATCGTATACAGTTCTTGCAACTTCACAATGGTGATCATATTGAACTACATTTGTGATAAAAAAGCCATTTTTGAAAATAAAATGGATGCACAATTTGTCAGTAGCATTTAATTCTGCGACAATCCGAGTAATGCACTTTTGCAGCGCCAAATTTTCCCCTGGTGGTGATTTTTTAAACTAATTTTTTTTTATTTCAGCAATCGAAATCTCATGGTCTAATATGTGTGCCCATGAAATTTAGCAGTGTTTCCCCCAGTACTTCACGAGCTAGAGGGCTCCAAACACCTCACGCTAATTTATAACCACCCTGTATACACCGCGATGGAGGGCGAGACGTATCTCAGGCAGTGGTCGGAAGTAGCGTGCTACAAGTAGCGAAACTACTGTAGTAGCTACATTTTTTAGTAGTTTGTAGTGTAGCGCACTACTTTTAAAAAAAAGTAGAGTAGTGAGTAGCGCGATACAAAAAAATTGTAGTTTGTAGCGATTTGTGAAAACTACTTTTAAATTAAAAAAATAAATAAATGAATGAAGAAAATTGAAAAAAAAAGAGAACGGAGGAAAAAAACAAGGTTTTTCTTGTAGCGAATATTCGTAAAAATTGTAAAAAAAATCTAAAAAGGATAAATTTTAGCAAAAAAAAAAAAAGGAACAAAAAGGAAAAGTAACAAATAAATTAAAAGACAATTCCTATTTTTATCCCATATTCGAAGGAGGTAATTTTTTAATCTAAACCACTTTTCGAATTTTTTCGGTCGATCTTCAAACGGTGTATTCTTGTTATTTATTTATTTTTTAAAAAGTAGCAAAGTAGCTACTACATTTCAAAAGTAGTTTAGCTCGCTACATTTTAAAAAAAGTAGTTGTAGCTGTAGTTAACTACATTTATAAGAAAGTAGTTGTAGTTGTAGTTCGCTACGAAAAATATGTAGTTTTTCCAACCACTGATCTCAGGACCGTAGATATAGTCATTTGCATAGGTGTCCAAATACTTATTGGTAGATAGTGTATTTCATAATTAATCAAAGTCGGGTAAAAATAAATTAGCAATTGTATTTGATTAATAAAGGCAAGAAAATATTAAATTAGCATTTCTGCCAAATAAAAGTGCCTTTCATGTGTGCCAGAATAAAAAGGAGAAGTGTATTGGAGTTTCTCAAACTTGGGCACCCATGGCAGCCTCTACAACTTCGAAATAAATTGCAATGTAATTGGGTCCCCCCCCCCCATAACCAACTAAATTCCGACTGTATACAAAGGAGAATGCTTTGAAATTAAAACAACAATTTCTACTCCAAAGAAGAAAAAAAAAAAACTTATCTCCCTAATTAGTTTCCTCCTCACTAACCAGCATTCCACCAAACGGACAATAGAACAAAATTCTGACCCGCTTCTGTGACACGAGAGGGCAAGCTTGTTTGTGGACGAGATGGAAAATTTTCCAAACCAGTGATTCTAGAACGCACAAAAGAAGCCCCGAAACGAGTTATTAATGCCTTGGACGAGCTGTAAACGAATTCGTATTGTTCTACGTGACAGCATGCAGTGGATGAGGTTTATTCTTACCACTTCATTAGAATTATAAATAGAATGCATTTTTAATCTTGGCCAGAACTAGTTATTCGCGTATCAAGAAGAAAATTAACTAAGCATCATGGCCTGAAAATACAACGTGATTATTAAAGTAGGTACCTGAACTCAGGGGTGCCCACAGGGGGGGATTATGGCGCAAGTTGCACCATCAAAATTTTTGGTAGGATTTTTTGAAACTAATTTATATATTTATTTATTTAAATTATTTATTAATTTATTTTCTTAATTTAATTTTTTTGATTTTTTTAAATAAAAATTATTCATTTATTTATTTTTTTAATTTAAATTATTTCTTTTATTTCGTTATTATAATTTTTCATTTATTTATTTCTTGTGTGTGTGCTTGGAATGTCTAGAAGAAAACAAAAGCGATTCTATTCCGATCATAATTAGTACTTTTAAAAAATTAATAATAAATAAAAAAATAATAGCTATAATTTAAAAAATAAATAAATAATATTTTTAAAAAACAAATAAATAATATTTAAATAAATAAATACATAATATGAAAAAAAATAAATTTAATAAAAAAGAGGGGTAAAAATAAAAAATAAAAAGCAAAAGAGGGTTGTGAAAATTTTGGGGGGGAATTTGCGCCATTGAGCTTGGGGGGAGGGGGGGCAACCCTACCTGAACTAGAACAAGCAATTTCTCTGATGGAAACATTTCCTAAACGGAAAAATGCATCAACCCTTACCTGCACTGCAAAAAATAAGCTGTTATTTTTACAGTATGATACTGAAAGCCGAGGTTTCAGTTTAAAACTGTAAAAGCGCAGTAATAAACTAAAAATAGCTATTTTACAGTTTATTACTGTAAAATTAGCAATTTTTAAATAAAATTAGCTGTTTTATACTGTAAAAACAATAGCATAATACTAGCAGTTTTTTTAGTTTATTACGGTAAAATTAACTGTATTATACTGTAAAACAACATCAATTTTTTACAGTGCATTATTTCATGATTTACGAACACAAATTTTGCGATATTTTCCTGATCCAACATTAAAAGTGTGTATGAGTGTACACTGTACAATTAAATACAAATTCTTCAACTTCGAATATTACCAAAACTGTTTATGGAAAAGACATATTGTTCCTGCGCATAAGAACAGTAAATTGATTATTCTCACGTGCAGATATTGGAAGCATTAATTTATTATTTGTAAGAGCAAGAAAAATGCTCAATAATTTTTAAATGAAAAACATTACTCCTTGTATATAAACTAATATTTAATTTAAAAATAAAATGAATTCCGACGGAGTACTTCATAAAAAAATATTTAAGAAAAGATTAAAAACCATCCCACACTGCGAAAAAAAAGGCTGTTGTTTTAACAGTATAATACTGGCAGTAGAGGTTTCAGTTTAAAACAGTAAAGCACAGTGCGAAACTAAAACTAGCTATTTTACAGTTCATTACTGTTAAACTAGCAATTTTAGTTTATTACTGTAAATTAACAATTTTACCATAAAATTAGCTGTATTATACTGTAAAAACAACAATATAATCCTGGCAGCAAAGGTTCCAGGTTAAAACTGTAAAATGCGCTGTAATCATAGTGGTCGGAAGTAGCGCGCTGCAAGTAGCTAAACTACTGCTGTAGCTTCATTTTTAGTAGTTTGTAGTGTAGCGCACTACTTTTTAAAAAAAGTAGAGTAGTGAGTAGCGTGATACAAACAAATAGTAGTTTGTAGCGATTTCTGAAAACTACTTTCAAATTTGTAATTGAAAAAAAAAATGAATGAAAAAATTAAAAAAAAATAGAGAAAGAAAGAAATTCTTTCGAATCTGGTTTAATCGAATCGGGTAGGTGCAAATCTTGCACGAAAGCACCAGCGGACGCAATGAGAAATAAGAACTATAAAAATGTTAGTGGATCTTAGATACATCATTTTGACGCCATACATTTTATCTGTTTGACGTCATTCGTTTATTTGGCATCATAATTTTCACATTCCAACAAAGAATTTTCATAATACTAAACATTTCCTGGCAAGAAATTATTAGAAATTTGATGGTTAAATTTTCCAATCTTTCAACTTTTGAATTCTTTTGCGGCGAATATTCGTAAAATTGCAAAAAAAAAAAAAAAAATCTTTAAATGACAAATTAGAGCAAAGAAAAGTAGACAAATTCCGTGTCCAAATAAGTTAATTTATTAATCTAAACCACTTTTCGCATTTTTTCGTTCAATCCTCAAACGGTGTATGCTTTTTTTTTTTTTTTTTTTCAATTTATTTTTTAAAAGTAGCGAAATAGTGACAACATTTCATAGTTTGTAGTTGCTGCATTTTTAAAAAAGTAGTTGTAGTTGTAGTTAACTACATTTATAACAAAGTAGTAGTAGTTCGCTACAAAAGAAATGTAGTTTTTCCAACCACTGCTTGTAATAAACTATGAAACTAGCAACTTTACAGTTCACTACTGTAAAATTAGCAGTTTTGCAGTTTATTACTATAAAATTACTGTAAAACTAGCTGTATTTACTGTAAAAACAACATCTATTTTTTACAGTGCAGAACGAATGTTTTCAAAAAAAATTCTTAGAAACTCTCCAGTTCCATTCTTATCAACACAAGGAGGACCGTTGACTCAAGAAATAAGGTCACTTCGATAAACAAGAAGAAAAAAATGTGTCTTCAAGAGCCGCTTGAGCTGCAGAACAAATCAACCGCAAATGCCAACTCGTATATTTTAATGATCATCACTCAGCCTCCCAATCAGGAGTTCGTATTTCTTACAAGGAGCAAAAGACATGGAACGCGTGACGATACCAGACCGCTCGTTTTTAGGATATCACATTCGTAAAATATTTGCACTCCTTATCTTTTTTAGCCAAAAGCAGTAGCCATATTTTGTGGGGGCTCGCGTTATCGTGGAACTGTTTGGATTGCGCCGACAGTTTTTGAAGATAAAATTCTCTCAAGGAATTAAGGGATGAAATTTCAAGGATTTTTGTAAGTGGATATAATTCTCCATTCAAAATTTTTTATAGATAATGGTCAACAGCTCTTGAAATAATCATACTTGAGCTTAAATCGCTGAGCATGAAAGTTAAGGAAGTTAATTACATTTAGGAATAAGAGGTTTTTTGTCAAACTAAATGTTCCAGTCAAGTGCTTGGACATTTGAGTCACAGTTCAATCGGCCTACAAGACTACATAGAACGTGTTAGAAAATAATAGTTAACACTTTTGTCGGTTGATGTTATTTTCAAGTATTTCATCTGCTATGATCTTGCTAAATTTGGCATTTATTTCACTAATTGTCATTAAATATTGCCAGGGTTTGAAAATTTGATTGCTATTTTTTTCCCCTGCTTAGCCTGCAGTCAGCACACATTTCTATGAGCTTGGCGAGATAGCGGAAGGAGGCATCATTATTGACGCGTAACTTGGCGAAAAATCGCTAAGTGTAGCCAAACTTTGAGACGTTTTGAATTTAAAAGACAACTGCGTATGTCCGCCAAATGGTCGCTTGTGATTAGCTGCTGTAGATAAGGTCATCATAGCTGTCACGGAACCTTGATGATGGTCACGTGACAGAGATGACCGGTAAGATTCGAAAAATCACTAAACCTGGCGACATTTTAGTTTTTCGCCAAGTTTAGCCCAACATGGCAGTACATCCTCAATTTCTCGCCAAACCCATAGACTCAAAGCAGATATGATGTCATCAGGCGAGAAAAGAAAATCCTTACTTCTGAAATATTTATATTATCTCGCGATTGCTGTGAATACGTTACAAGAATGCATATTGAAGGAAACAGGTTGCATATCTTGGGTCGGCTGACATAAGAAGTGATATAACATTCGTTATTTTTTTGCATTTTTCGGTCTCGAGTTTGAAATCCTCGGTTTGTTATGCTATTTTTCGATTACACGACTCAGTCGGCTTTTCCTGATTTACAGCTGTCGTGATAAATGATGCAATAGAAACAGAGAGAGAAAAAAAAAAAACACGGCAACGTCCTTTGGTTTGAAACTGCAAATCAGTCGCTTCCTCAACATGAACTCCCTCAGCAACGAGACAGAGAAAAAAACAATTGGTTTGGAACTATAATCGGTGCGAAGGCGTGATTCCAGAGTTTGGTTCCCTTTCCCCACGTGACCGGAGTCGACGCGAAAGAATGTAAAATATATCGTTTTTTTTTTTTTTTTTTTTCAAAGCAGACGACGTGATATTTGTACAAGGAACGTCGTTTGCACACGAACAAACGTGACGGGGCACATTCTATTCCCGGAAAAGAAACCCGCTTTTCGGCCATTTCTACCGGCAATGCCTCCTCACGGGATGTTTGCATAGCTGTAATATTTCACAGGCAAAAATGACGTCGAGTAACACCGACATAAAGGACGTGTTTCAGCAATTAGATTGTCTCAGTACCAGGATACGTCATTTGACCAATCAACCCTGGAGTCAATTGCCCCCCCCCCCCTCAATGGCTAGGAGTAATTTATGTATTTACATGTAAATAGGCGCTGTTTTTTTTTTTTTTTTTTTGCTGTTTTTAGGTATAATTAATGTTGTTTATATATACTCTCCCCTCCCCTGGAAAAATTCTAAATGACGGGTCTGCTCTGCACCTTTAATTTCAAATGTCTTGATTGCTGAGAGCATAACCAAATAGCAAATCAGTAGCAATTTGAACATTTCAAAAGTAATAAAAAAACCAGCTACTTCGAATTTTTGCAGGGTCAAGGGGCAATGTAAATTTTCAGAAAAAAACAGTCCCACTTACATTTAATACATTGGTTTCAAAAGTCAGGTGGAGGGGAGGGGGTGTAGGGCAACTGCCCCCCTCAGACACCCCCCCCCCTCTATTAGACAATAAATATCGAGATTGGAAAACAATATAAGAATAACATAACTAACACATATCTGCTGTCCTTCTGAACCCGACTAACGTAAGTACAAATCAACGATATTCAGGTTCTTGATGCATTGTATGTTGAATCTTATTCCGCATAAAAGAGCCACAATTACGTAATTCTATGGGGAAAAAAAATTTATGCACCAGCAGAGAAATGTTATATGCTCTCCTGCAAATGTGAAGTACGGAAAACCAATTCGAACTTTCTTTGTGATAATTACAGACCACCGAATGCTGTTTAGGTTTAAAAAGTATAGAACAGATTAATGTTTCTTTAAAGATAAATACTCAAAAACAAATTTTCTCTGCCCAGTAAATGAACACGGTAAATGATGCAGTCAATGATTTCCAGAAATTTAAAACATACTGTCTAAAAATTTTTCGTGCGACCTCCGTTGCATCTGCGCACGCGCCAAGCCTCTTCTGACTCTTTCGAAATAGGGGGGGGGGAAGCAACGAGGAAGTAGTAAGCGAACAAAAGCTGAAGTGCGGAAAGCTGAAGCATCGGGAAGTGCGCATCCTAAACCTATCTCCCCTTTTTCAGATGGAAGCGTCCGTGGCTGCCAGGCGCACAATACGCAAACAGACAGTAGTTTGGAACTCTAGCATCTGGTTCGCGACACTGAAAATGCTTCTGTGGAAATGTTTTTTTTTTTTTTTTAACTGCAACTTTTACGGCTAAGTGTCAGGTTTTTTGGATCTTAAATGAAACGTGGTGCAGCAACTAATAATTTTAGAAGTCTAATCATAGAAAAACACGATATAGAAAAAAATCGCTATTACCCACTCAGCTAAGAAAGAAATTTTGTAGACTTATTATTTTCATGTCTAGAGGCCAGAGAAATCTGACTGCGAATTAGGAGGCCCCGGATGCAAATCCTGGCTCTGGCATGGATGTACTTTCTATCTCCTGTCTTTGTCTTCCTTTGTACACTGTTAAAAATTCAGGAAGCTTTTATGTTAAATGTTACTGTAAAAAATAGCGTTTACCGTACAGAAAATTTTTAGTGAATTGTACCGATAAAAAATTTGCGATTACAGCGCCAATTGATCACCACGTGACTTACTTTGAGATGCAGCCCTATTCCCGCTCTCCTGATCAGGGCTGCGGAGTCGGAGTCGGACTGATTTTGGACCAAAGGAGTCGGTGTCGTAGTCGCTGAAAAACATGTCGACTCCGACTCCGACCACCTATGATTTGAAAGAAATTTTATGGAGGCGAAAACATATCTTTGACACTAACAGATACAAATTTTCTGCGTCCAATATCCAAATCCTAAGAATCTAGGATCATTAAAAAGGGCTTCAAAATGGCGGGTTTACTTTGTGAAACGAATTGCTATGTTTGGGCTTATGCAAGTGAATAAAAAATATTTGCAGCAAAAATGCAATGTGTTAAAATAAAGTCTGGCCATTTAACACGAGAAGGATTAGTTTTGTACGGGGTCAAATGACAAGAGCGGCGCTTGTCTTTTGCTCTGGAGAAAATGGACTTTTTGGGAGGTCACAGTGACCTCCGAGAATTGAGGTAAATGTGGTGAAATTACCTGCGAGAGTTCTTGAGAAAATTGAACTTTTTGAGAAGTCACAATGACCTCCAACTGGGATACCCCAGCTTGCTACCCCCCCCCCCTTAAAGTGAGTCCTGGCTACGATCATGAATAAAAATGAAACTTTTAAAAATGGACTTAATATTTCAACCTTTGTTTAGGGTTTTTTCCCTCTTCACATTTGGGTAAAAAAAAGTAAATAATAAAAAAAGCAGGAGTCGGGAGTCGGAGTCGGAAATTTTAAAATCCCGGAGTCGGGGTCGACCATTTTTCCTTCGACCCCGGAGCCCTGCTCCTGATGTGTCTTATCTGGTACCGTGGATAGTAAAGCAATGTGAAAAAATTGGGTCCTGGGTTCGATCCCTGTCGTTCTTATCTCGCGCTTTTTACTTTCTTCTATATCTAATATATAGAAGAAAGTATTGGTTTCGTGAAAATTTTCGAATGTCGAATTTTGACGGATTTGCACGTTTTGAGGTGCGCTGAGTCCATTTCGACCATTTTTGGAAAATGTCTGTCTGTGTGTGTGTGTGTGTGTGTCTGTCTGTGTGTGAGTCTGTATGTGTGTGACCAGTTTTTGTGGCCGCGCTAGAGCAAAAACTACTGCATGAAATCGAACAAAAATTTTTGCACATATGTACCACCATGTGAACTGGTGCACCTGACTTTGTTTAGCGAATTCCTCCAAGGGGGGTGGAGCAATCGCACGTGTTCTGCGCGGGAGTGAGTGCTATATCTCAGGAAGTGACCGGCGGAATCAAACGAAAATTGGTCCATAGGTAGACCCTACTGAGTACAGGTGCTGATTCAATTTGTTTGTCAATATCTCCAAGGGGGTGGAGCAATCGCACGTGTTCTGCGCGGGGGTGATTGCTATATCTCAGGAAGTAACCGGCGGAATCAAACGAAAATTGGTCCATAGGTAGACCCTACTGAGTACAGGTGCTGATTCAATTTGTGTGTCAATATCTCGAAGGGGGTGGAGCAATCGCACGTGTTCTGCGCGGGGGTGATTGCTATATCTCAGGAAGTAACAGGCGGAATCAAACGAAAATTGGTCCATAGGTAGACCCTACTGAGTACAGGTGCTGATTCAATTTGTGTGTCAATATCTCGAAGGGGGGTGGAGCAATCGCACGTGTTCTGCGCGGGGGTGATTGCTATATCTCAGGAAGTAACAGGCGGAATCAAACGAAAATTGGTCCATAGGTAGACCCTATTAAGTACAAGTGCTGATTTAATTTGTGTGTCAATATCTCAAAGGGGGGTGGAGCAATCAAAAGTGCTTATTTTGTCATTGCACCTACTGTATCTCGAGAAATATTGCTGCGATTTGAATGAAATTTGGAATAACACTAACCCAATATGGAAGCAAGCATCGATTAAATTTTGGCGCCAATCGCCCCTGGGGGGAGGGTGGGGTGATTTTTGCGCTTAGTCAACAATGCGAAAAATTAATTCATTAAAAAATCGCTTTCACGCTATTTAATTATCAAAACAGCTGAAAACTTTCAATGATTTGAAAATTTTAACTGTTGCCAATTTCTTTTTACTAACAAATAAAATGTTTGCAATTAATCTAAACAAGGCTTTTGTAATGATTTCCAATTTCGCTCATTGATTCTGCATTTACAGGGTTATTACGATAATTGGGAAATTGGAGCTGTTTCCAATTATTCGGGCGAGTACGTATTTTATTTTGTAACTGGAATTCATAAGATAGATATAGAAGAAAGTTTCGTGACGGCCACGACAGCTAGTTTATTTCTCGTTTTCCCTTCCGTAAAATTTTACAGCAAAAAAAATCTTTAACGGTAAAAGTTACTGGCAACATGGATGCCAGGACCTTTTACCATAAAAATTCAGGAAAATTTTTAACGGTGTATGAATATGTTCCCGTGCTATGAATGTAAGTCTATAAACGAGTCCCTGTGGCATCTGTGTACTGTGGAAGTCAAACTTCACACCAAACTACGGTACAGTTGGAAAAGTGAAGCAGCGTACCCCAAATCGCAGGCCTATAGTTAAATGCAACTTAACTTGACACTCAACGTCACTACGGGAGAAGCCAATAAGAGCTCACAAACAGTTAGCGACCTCCTCTAATTCGTCAAGTAGGCTGTGACGTTTTATCTAGCTCGTTTTTCATAGGCTAACGTCACGCTGACGTCACGATGTTTTTGTCAAGAAAGGTTGCAGTCGAGTATAGCTGGCATAAGAGAACAACAAAAACAATAATAATAATAATTATTATTATTATTACGAACTGTTTATTCAACGGTCGGATTATCTGACTGCCAAGTGACGGAGAACAATTATCTGTGAATCAAATGTTGGGAATGCATTCCCAATATGTCTTTCCAATAGTGAGGAAGTAAATATGTTTCTCCACCCCAACAATGCATAAAGAAACCTTTCTAAAGAGAACCACACCCGCCATTATATGTTTCAACAATCTTAAGCTTATTCCAGCTTTTTGATTGACAGCTATGAAATGAATTCTGACAAAACAAAAGTCATCAACGTCCCAGCATAAAAAAAAGCGTTGCCATTTCGGCTGCCAAAATATGAAAATGCTCTAAAATAAAATGTGTCGCGTAATTTAGAATAGCACATATTCTGCTCAAATGGAACGACGCCCAGTGTATCTCAATTAAAAAAACTTCATTCCATCGGTTTTGGGCGGGCATTTGCATGAGTTAGTTAAATTCTTTCGCCCTTTTTTCCCCCTTTTACTATGAAAAAACGCGACGACGCGACGCCAAATATGAGATGTTTCGTAAGGATGCTTTAAAGCACAACAAACGATTTATTATTTCGTCAACTTAAAAAGATGTGTTAACGAAAATAATTAAAACGACACCCAGGTAATTGACAAGTAAATAACTAAAACAAATCTGGAAAAGAAAAAAAGAAAGTAAAACGGTGCTACTTTTGTTAAACATGAAAGAATAATCCATTCATCACTTAATTTGTAAGGTATTAGTTCAAATTGTTTGAGTAAAATCAAGAATAAAATTCATCCGTACTAAATCTGCAGGAAGTTATGTGCTCAGATAATGCAAAAAGCTAGTTACATCTTCTTTATTGTTTCAATAGATTGAATTTCAAAACACCTTAGCACATAAAATTTTTTTCTTTTCTTTCCTTTTTATTTTTTTAAAATACTGTTGTTTGAATTGATGCATTTAAATTTTAATGTATTCACTTTTTATTGGGTAACTACATTCAATACCCTATTTAAATAAGAATTACTAAGTTTTTAATCAAATAATAAATGAAAAGAGAGAGAGAGAGAAACTAGAATTATTTTTTTTTAACTGCAAATGTTCTCTTCATTTTTTTTGTTTACTGGGAGTTTCATGCAGTTTATGCTTCAAATTAAAAAAAAAAACTGTGGTTTACTTTGCAATTTTAGAGCGGGAGTACTCTATGCTAATTCACACAAATGTCACCCGAAAAAACTTCAAAACAATTTCAAAAAAAAAAAAAAAATGTAGAAACATATACACCTCATATTCAAAATATTAGAATAATGATATTTTTTTTACAAATTGAAAATATCGTTTGGTAATGCAATGTTTTTAAATGCAAATATGCAAACGACGATTTTATTTAAGACTTATTGTTCATTAAACTTATTTATTATCTTGAAATTAATATCATATTTGAAGAGATGGAATAAAAAAAATGTTTCGAAAGGTCAAAATATTAGAATATTTTTTCATCTGGTTCAAAATATTAGAATATTTCACATTAATTCTTAATTCATCACTAATTCATGACGGGTGGCATCATTGATAAAATGCAGACGATTTTATTTAAAATTAAAGATCTCTTTGCAGTTTGTTTGATTTTTGATCTTGGAAATGGGTCGTGTGAGGGATATTCCTGAATCGATTAAACTGTGTATAGTGGATTTGTACCGGCACGGTAAAAATCAATGTGATGTTGCAAATTATTTATGCTGTTTGCAATCAAGCGGTAGCAATATACTAACACAGTATTTGAAAAATGGAAATTTTCAAATTAATCGCCAAAATGGCGGTCGAAAACCAAAATCATCTGCTAGAGATGAGAAGAAACTGAAAGGTATTGTTCAGAAAAACCGTTTCAAAACCGTGAAATTCTTGCACCGAAAATGGAAAGATGGAGGAATTGAAGTTTCTATGTCGACAACATTAAGACGTCTTCATAAATTTAAATTTGAATCACGTGTACCAAAAACAAAACCACTCATGATTGTGAAACAAAAACTAACAAGATTGAATCTGTGCAAATCAAGATATTCATGGAGCGAAGACGATTGGAAAAAAATATTATTCAGCGATAAAAGTATGCTTTGTGTTTCATATGGTCATCAAGGTATTGGAGTTTTGAAAATGCAGCAAGAAACATTTGATAAGGAATGTCTTAAACGCCCGGTGAAAGTTGCTGCTAGTGCGGCTAGTGAGATGACTTGGGGTTGCATGAACGCAAAAGGACCTGGAAAGTTATGCATCGTCTACGAAAAGGTTTATTCTCAGATATATCAAAAAATATTGGAATATTACATGATTCCTTCGTCAGAAGATTTGTTTGAAGATGATTTCATCTTTCAACGAGATTTAGTTTCATCTCAGACATCAGTGTCGACTAAGAATTGGTTCAATCAGGGCAACATTAAGGTACTTCCTTGGCCACCAAAGTCACCAGACCTTAATCCCATCGAAAACTTGTAGCATATAATGAAGAAAAAACTCCGAGGAAATCCTCCTTCAAAGAAAACTGAGTTAGTGGCACGTATAAAGTCTATTTAGTCTAATATTTATCGAAATGTTTGTAAGCAACGTGTTTGTAGCATTTCAAATCGATTGAACGGTGTTGTTAAAGCTAAAGGGGATGCTACAAAGTATTAACTGCTATGTACTTCATAGTCATACAATAATATTTTGCATAAAATAAAATATTCTAATATTTTGAACCAATGTTAATTTTATTTTAATATTTTGATTTTTTTCAGAAGTCTATTGCAATATCTAATTTATTATTATTTTACATATTGTTTACGTTAAAATATTATATAAGCATTCCAGATTTCATTAAAAAGCAATTAAATTGCAATAAATTAGTATAAAAAATAAATAAATGGAACATTCTTTCCATTTTATCACTTTTTCTCAATTATTCTAACATTTTGAATATGAGGTGTATATTACTCTGAACAGTTACCAGAAGCCGAGAACCTTTTCTTCAGCATGCTGGCTCAAGTCATGTGCTCCGGAGGTCGGTAAAACAACTATTAAACAGATTACTAAAAGGAAAAAACAATCCAACGAAAGATGCTTCCAAGAAAATGAAAGAAAACGATATGTCCAATAGTGGAATGATGTCATTATGCATGTCCAAAGCGACAAAACGTCTGGGTCGAAGTTCGACGACATCATAGGGGATTCTTCAGTAGGAGGTCTTAATTGTCCAGCTAGTGAGAAGTCGTTTGTTTTCTAATTCTGCGGAGCCATTTTCGACAGAACAAATGGCCAAAAATAAATCTGCCGCGACACTGAAATGCGGAACTGCGAAACTTGTCTTCATTCCATCGAGATTGAAGGGTTGACTTTTGAGAAGCGATTATTTCAGGGTGCACATTAAAATCAAGAGCAATTTTTAAAGAAGACATTTAATAACAGTACACCTGTTGTAATTTAAAAGAGAGATCAATATTTATTTATTTATTTTCTTTTGAAACAAACTGTTCATAGTCGTACTTGTGTAACATTTCTTCATTCCCACTTATTCTCCAATATTTATAATAGACAACAACTATAATAATGATAAAATAAAAGTTGGAACATTTTTTTTTTTTTTGAACTATTGCCAATTGATTGAATTATTGATTGTCAATGCAGAAAAGAATTGAGAGGAAAATTATAAATGATTTTTTTCATTTACGAAATTAAAGATGAATAATTATAATGGTAATTAT
Source organism: Uloborus plumipes (assembly GCA_038373865.1). NCBI lineage: Eukaryota > Metazoa > Arthropoda > Arachnida > Araneae > Uloboridae > Uloborus > Uloborus plumipes. The sequence goes on from JAXGGA010003793.1 coordinate 83,820, forward strand.
AGTAATGATAATAATTATTATTGTTAAATAATAATAATAATAATAATAATGAATTGTTATTACAATTTTTGATAATAAAAATAGTAACAATAAATTATTGTTATTAATATTATTTCTATTATTATCCTTATAATTCATCATTATTATTAAATGAAAAATTAATAATGAATTATTATTACTACTGTTATTATTTTTGTAGTTCACCACTATTAATATTAAATAACAATAATTTACTACTATTATAACTGTTATCAGTAATAAATACTAATACTTCCATATTAATAAAAAATAATAATAATTTGCTATGATTATTATTATTATCAACATTGTTTAAAAATATTTTTGAGAAACTATTGTTATCATTACATTAAAATATTTTTTAAATAATGATGATAATAAAATAAATATTAGTATTATTACTACCGTAAATTTTATGAATATTAATTAACAATAATTTAGAATTAATAAATAATAAGTACACCGAAACTTTGTCAAAAATTGTCAAATTTATCAAGTTCTGGTGAAAAATGGCGAACTTCTTTCACACGCTTTACAAATGGATATCCTGCCACACGCAGACAGTGAAGTAGCGTGGTACCTTCCATTTCTCGCCAAGTCTTTACATTTGACGAGAGCAAATAACTTGTGTTAAAAAAAAAATCACTACGCTCTTTCGATTGCTACCTATTTATTTATTTATTTTTGATTAGTACACTGTTGTACTACACTGTAAGGTTTCTTGACACTGACGTCACGAAGTGCGGAAGAAAAGCCTATGAAAAACGAGCTAACAGGTAAAATGTCACAGCCAACTTGGCGAATTAGAGGAGATCGCTAACTGTTTGTGAGCTCTTATTGGCTGCACGCATCATGACGTCAGTGTCAACTTAAATTGCTGTCAAGTGCAGTGAGAATCCCTGGTTAATGTAGCGTACAAATTATGCAACATTGTTAAAGAAAAAAAATAATATTTAGCTACTTTGCGCTGGCAACAATTGCAAAGTATTTCAATGCGCGATTACAACTGCTATTATTTTAGAAATAAAACATAGATATTAGTTTCAAAGTAAACAGAAATTATATTTGTGCAATGCTTTTTAAGAAGAACGCTAAAGGGTCGAACTGGAAGTCAAAGAGACAGGAGAGAGGCGTTAAATACAGTCGGTTAAATTTAGTATGTAATTGAATATGAAACCGAATGTGTTGCATTACAAATCCAATGTTTTTAATTAGTTGCATATGCTGATAAAACAATAACCTCACAAGTTGACAGCTTTTATGATATCACAGACTAATATTTTTACTTAAAAATACACAAAAAGAAAGAAAGAAAGACAATATAGGAAGAAAGAAAAAAAAAAACAAAAAAAGAAACAGAAGTCCAAAAAAAAAAAAGGGAAGAAAAAAAAAGGAAAGAACGAAAGTCTTTTTGTCCATTTATCCTTATTGGTTTGTCTCCCTCGTCCTCTCTTCTCCGGGGAAAGTCCTCAAATCCGTCTTCATATTTCTTCTTAAAAAAAAGAAAGATAAAAAAAAAAGAAAGAAAGAGTAGCAAAACATGAAACAATTGTTAAAAAAAAGAGGATGAAGAAGAAAGAGAGAAAAAAAAATTAGAAATATTTATCAGTTGATTTAAAATTTTTGCAGCTTTTATATTCGTGCCCTCTTCTGTCAGAAGCTGTTCATTATATTGCTTTCAAGAATTCTTAAGTTAGATGCATGAATACCCGACAAGATGAATGACAATCGATCATTTTCTTCATAACCATGAACTTTTCCAGGCAATTGAACACTATACGCTAAGCGCCACATCTGTCCAAATAGACAGAGGATGGAGAAAACAAATATCAAAAGGAGCGGCTAGATCAAAAAATGGTAACTAGCGCAACTGTCATATTTCTTTTTGGAAGACGCAGCACCCACGTTCGGGTCAAAGATCACGCGTGCTCGTGAATCACTGTAACCGCAACCATGTCTGAGGTTAACCGCACTGACTGTCGCCATTTGTCGCTCAAGGACTAAGAGGCGAAGCTGATGAAGTTGTTCGTTATGCAAATGTTGTGGACATTGAAAAATTCGGTGACGCCCGGAATCGGTCGTTACAGTCAGGAAGTTAACTGTCAACTTTCAAGATGGATGGAAAGTGAGTTATGAAGAAGCAGTTTTTAAAAACTCAAATTTTGATATTTTTATTTTATGGTCTCCAGTTAGTTTCTTGGGCTGACAGTTATTTCTTGCAGAGTCATGGGCGTGGATGCGAAAGAATCATGCGTCCGTACACTGTAAAAAATAGATGTTGTTTTTACAGTATAATACAACTAATTTTATAGTAATTTTACAGTAATAAATTGTAAAATTGCTAATTTTACAGAAGTAAACTAAAATTGCTAGTTTCAGTTTATTACTTTGCATTTTACAGTTCTAAACTGGAACCCCTGCTGCCAGAATTTTACTGTTGATTTTTCAGCATAATACAGCTAATTTTACGGCAATAAACTAAAATTGCTAATTTTACAGTAATAATTTGAAAATTGCTAGTTTTACAGTAATAAACTGTAAAAAAACTGGTTTTAGTTTATTACTATGCTTTTACAGTTTTAAACTGGAACCTCTGCTGCCAATATTATTCTGTAAAAACAACAGTTTTTTTTTTTTTTTTTTTTTTTTTTTTGCAGAGGGTGCACCCGAATCCGAACTAAAAAAAGAAAAAAAATACAAAAGAAAAAAATTAGCAAAAAATGTCTTTTCACTACAAAAAAAATTTTTTCGAAAAAGATAGCGAAAAAAAAGCATTTGTGAACCAAAAACATAAGCAAAACAACTTTCTTTTCTACAAAAGAAAATTAGCAAAAAAAAAGAAAAAAATTCTATTTCCCATGATCATGGGATATGTTGACGAATTGGTAACCGGTTAAGTGAATTCACAAGCAGGCCCGTCATTTAGAAGAGATGTCAAGGGGGTCAATCGGTTCCTGCTTGCCTTTCAAAAATGTATGCTTTTGCGTGTGACGTTTGTTATTTTGTCCCTCCCCCCCAGTCAAATTTAAATGACGACTCAAAAGGTACCGGTGCATTGAGCTTTCTATTATTCGTGCTCTACGCTCCCGATTAACCGGGCTAGTAAATGAATTTCCATGCCGCAGATTTGCTGAAACTCCCGTTAAACGTGCTGCTTCATGTCCTGGTTTATATGAGTAATCGTAAAATACGAAAAACTGAGCATTGGCTATGTAAATTGTAAATGCATTAAAAATGGAAATAAAAGTCATTTGTGGTGGACGTAAAAAATGCCCGTTATGAACCATCCGTCACTTCTGAAAATAGAAAAGGGTTAATCCCTCATCTGTCCTCCTCTTACTTTTGGTTGATTTTATTGGATTTAATGGCAACGAAGGCCTTCATCCTCTTTCTTTTGACTTTGAGGGTCATTCCATAAATGTCAACCTCAGCTGAAGAAAAAAAAATACCGAAGTGAAAAAAGTGTCAAAAAATAAATAAATAAATAAAAATCATACAACATAAGAAGTTAAAAGAAATTGAAAAAGTATTGTAATTATCACTGAGATTAGCCGTAATAAGTAGTTTGTAGTGTGTCTACTGCTTGTTTTTTTTTATGGTTACGTTAGTCACGTTACGCTAGTCACACTCCATCTTGAGTACAAGTGACACTTAAGACTAAAAAAATCAAGATTTAATAATTGTGTTTTATGTTTTTAAAAGCCAACTTTACACATTTTTCAAATATATCATTCAATTTTTAACACTTGCTTAACTTTGAGAAATGTTTGCCCCAAAACATGAGCATTCATTTTCAGGGTTGCAAAAATGTTACGTTAGTCACGCTGCTATTTTGGTTAAAAATATCTACTGTCAGTAATTTTGTTTTAAATTCTTAGCAGAAATGATACATAGAAACCATGTACATTGTAAATCCACCAGCATAACTAAAAAATATGTTTTATCCTTTTTGTTACAAGTAAAAACAGTTACAAAATCAGTTCTGAATGTTACGTTAGTCACTATGGAATGACCCTTGATTACAACAGCGAAAACTTTCCTCCTTGTGTAAAATGTATTCCTTGTTTATGCATTGTCATTGTCATAGCGTCTACTCTTAAATAAAATATTTTTATCGTCATGATTAATTTTCAATTTGTTTCAACAAAAGAATGCTTAAAATTATTTGAAAAATTATCCCCCCCCCCCACTTTTATTTCATAATTTTGTATTAATATTTAACCAAAAAGCCAAAAAAATAAATAAATAAATCTGCACTTGAAAAAAAAAAAAAAAGAAAGAAAAACAAATTGGCAGAATAATCCTTTCATAACACAGGAATAAGGATTTCAAAAATTGGAAAAAGAAAATTCTTTAATCTCTTATTTCATTTAATTTTACATATACTGCCTATAGTCGTTAAAATAGTGCACCAGTTCGAATCCGGGATGAAAAATATCATTTTAATGGGATTTTTTTTTTTCAATTCAACTTTCTTTCATCTTTATAAATTACTTTTTAAAGGTAGTTTTTCATTTCCTTCTTTTAACAACTCATATTTTTGCTGTTATTAAAAAAATTACTAAAAAAGCACTGGTTTTTGCATTCTGTTTGTCAAGCTAATAAATAATAACAAAAAAAAATGTTCAAAATACGAAAAAAAAAAAAAAACAATCAAGAGATTCTCCAGTAGAGAATTGAAAAGAAACACAACGGAATTGGATGACATCTGGCACGGGGATATGGTGGCCATTTGATGTACTAATTCAGATCTTTAATGTTTCATTAAAATTTCACTGGCTTCATAATTCCAGGTAGAATAATGGTGCTGCCATCTACAAGTATCAAAGTAAACTATTAAGCAAGATGGCGCTTGTGCTGCCATCTAGCAAACAATACCGTAATAAAATGATAAAAACGTTACCATTTCTCATATCAAGAAATTTACTGTTAAAATTTAACTCACCACTTGAATGACCGCATAACAACAAAGTGAATTTGATAACAATACTTTGAACAAGGGGCCAATGCTTAAAACGCAAAAAATTTTAGGTAAAGAAAATTTTTGAGGAGTTCGTTGGAGCTATAAAATTCAAACATGCATTTAATAAAAAATATTGGTGTATTTTCCTTCTGTATTTTTTAAAAACAAAACTTGATCTGGCACTTTTTTATGTGATTAATTTCTAAGTTTAAATCTGGATTTTATTTTACGCTCTCTACATTTTTACACGCTCTTATATTTGCATTCGCAGATGTAAAAAAGCGAAAAATATTATACACATTGAAAACAAAAAAAAAGTCTCAATCAAAACGTGTCTTTGTTGACATATTCATTTGTTCGTGAATATTTTAGAGCACCATTTATAGATCACTCTAGAATGTCTCTCAAATTTCAGACAATTTTTGAGCTATATGTATTAAAATTCAAGTGAAGTAATTTTTGTCAAAATTTTTCCCGATTTTGCACTACATGATTTTAAACTAGTTTTTTTTTCCTAATTCGAACAACAATAAAAGAACAAAAAATTAATTTAATGAGCGATATTGTAAGTTGCAAAGTAAAATGTCTGAGTTTATTGCATAACTATTTAATTGATTTATGTTTCATTCCTTCTAGGTTTCTTTGCATTATTACGTTTCTTCCTTTCTGTGCGCTTTACTTGACAAAGCTTGAAAAGACAGCTAAAATCTATTTGACTTCTTTTTTTTTTTTTTTTTCATTTTCATTTTGCATACCTGGCAAGCTTACATAAATAAAAAATATTTACAGATTAGACCTTGTACAAACTAATGCTGCTTCAAATTACCTCTTTTTATCTAGGCGCTATACTTGACTGCATCTACACTGGAGTGTCCCAAGTTGTGTTCTAGGTCAGTAGAATCAAATTGTGTTTTCCCAACTTTGTTGACTTAAACAGACCTCGTTTACGCAGGGTACCCGCGAAATTTTTTAGGGATATAGATGGCTAGTCTTTTAAAATGTTTTTAATTTTTTAGCAGAAGGGCTCTCACGATTTGGGGATTCCTCGTGGTGTTTGGAGTGAATGCGCCCTAACTCTTGGGGTTGGGCACACCTGATTTATGTGTAATGAGAAGAAAAAAAATGGATGAATAATACCAGCAATGGTAAATTTTATAAACAGCTGATACACATATGATATGCACATTATGCATTATAACTCGTTTCCAGGGCCTCCTAGAGCCATGGCTGGCCACTTGTCAGTTTGGTCTCTGGGTTCTCCTCCCCCAAATAAGTTCCAAAATTATGCTGTTCCGAATCTGAGACGGGCCATCCTTACGTCTGGGCCCCTAGTTTCCAACTAGGCTGACAGGGCTTTTCGTCAGTCTTGCTCGCTTCACGGCTAACGGGTTAAATATACTAAATGGTGAATATTTGGCAATCTTAGTTTTCTAAACGATATAGTATTGTTAGTGGTTCCTAACTATCTTCATTTTTATAATAATTATATTATTGGTTTATTCCTACCCATTTTCATTTGTCAAACAATATCATTAGCTCATTCCCTACTATCTTTTATTTTACAAATAATACAGTCGTTCGGGTAGCTTTGATTAGTTCCTCTAGTTTTAACTGTCCTAGTCATATTTTATAGTGCTATTTTATACCAAACCGATTGGTATAAAACCGAAAAACTCCTAAAGGAATCAAAGTTACAGAACCAATGCTATAAAAGCTATTTAGAATGAATGATTCGCTTGGATCAAAGTCAAAGAAGCTTTCTCGCTTCTTCTTCTGAAGATTACGGGAGGGAGTAGCATATCTTAAGTCAGCCTATGGGCGGCACGGAGTTAAATTTGGTTCAGACTGAGCGAAGAAATGCTTTGTCTAATGTCGCATCTGGTACACATAAACCCCAAACCCTAGCTTTCAAATACATGTAGGATAACTGAAGTAGCCTTTATATAGATATTTTCCCACGCCAACGCATTACATATTCACTGCACTCCTTCCACTCCAAGAAGAAGAAAGAATATTTATAGATATTTCAAACTCATCGACACCATTCATTAAAGAAAAACACAGCGAACAGCTTGTTCCCAGCATAAATAATGGAATAAAACCGAACGCACATAACAGACCTCATTACATCCCCAAGAAGCCAAAAAAGCAAAATATTTCGCGATATCTATTTAAGGTCATGCGTAAACCGCAGCGAACAAACACCCCTTTGTGCGCAAGACGAGAGAATCAGGCGGGTGACGAACCACAGAGAAAACAAGGTTGGTGTTTGTTTTTCCGACCGCCAGATACGTAACGGACTTCCGATACGGTTTTGTTCTAATTATGTTTTCATTTTGTGAAGTTCGAGGAGCGGTAGGCAGACGATAAAATAAGCGGCAGGAAATTCCGAAGTTTTGATAACCATCAGATATCGTTTTTAGGCGAGAGTGTTGGGCAACGTTAACCATAACCTAGATGGAATGTTTTTATCTGATGATTTTTTTTTTCTTTTCATTCACGAGATTAAATTCTCTGCGGTCTTGGGTACTTATCGAATGCTCGTGAATGAAATAACCGATTATAACCTCGAAACGTGCTTTGAGTGTTTGCAGTCCATCCAATTAGAATCGATTAAATCAGCTAGGGCACAACTAGATTTCTTATCTGGTAGGGTAGGGTTATGGTTAATGTATCACAATTGCTGTAGGAACAGATAAAGCTAAGTTAAAACTAATTTTCCCTCACTGAATTTTAATTAAATTGATAAGAAATTAATAAAAAATTAAGGTAAAGCGTGTCTACAAATTAGTTGGCTAACAGGAATGATTTACTGAATATATTTTACAAGAAAAAATAAAACTACATATCTGTGTAATGTGGAAAATATGTCAAAATTTACAACTATCACAAATGTTTCATCTGACTTACTTTCGTTGCTCTGCAATTATACCATCGGTAAATCAGTTCCTGCCACTGATTTGCCAACATTTTTTCGTCGATAAAATTAGTTGCTGAAGGGATTATTGACTTTTATTCAGAAATGGATGCAGAAAGTGGTTGAATGTAAACTCACATGGTATCTAGACAAAATGTCACGAGATAAAATGCTTTGAATCGTGACATTTGGTGTCCATCCATTTCTGAATAAAATCACGAATATTCACTGGAAGTAATTTGATCGCTGGAAGCATACTGATAAATCTGTGGTCAGAGTCGATTTACCACCAATGGGACTTTTGTAGAGCACCGAAAGGAAGTCACATCGAAGAATAAGAAGTTACCCCCAAATAAAGTTACTTGACCTAACTGGCCCTCTTCTGCTGTTTAGCATTTTGAGAGGATTCAAAAATATATGGTGCGAGGACTTAAAATGATTCGTACAGTACGGTGAGAGGTATCGAACATGGTGATAGGGCTCGTGGAAGGGATGATAAATGAAGGCACTCGGACAGGGACAAGGCTCAGTGAGGCACACGACTAAGATATAGTGAAATTGTTCGAACACGTAAAGCGGACTCTGACGAGGTAAGAGGACTCGCATAGCGAGAAGACTGAACGTGATGAAAGAATTCGGGCATGGTAACAGAGGAATGGTGAGAGTGCTAGGACTTGGTTATGGTGAAAGGACTTAGACATGGTATAAGGACCCGGGTGTGGTGAGAGGATTTGAACATGAGGGGGAAAGACTGATGGGATGTAGTGAAAGGACTGTACGCGACGAGAGGAATTTGACATGGCGAGTGGGTGATTCGGCACAGTGAGAGGACGCGTATGCATGCTATGAGAGGCATAGAGAGAAGACTTAAAGTGATGAAAGAATTCGGGCATGGAAACAAAGAACTAGAGCGTGGTGAGAAGACTCGGACTTCGTTATGGGGAAAGGACTCAGACATGGTAAAAGGACCCGGGTGTGATGAGAGAATTCGGACATGAGGGTGAAAAGATTAGGACGTGGTGAGAGGACTCGTAAACGACGAGAGGATTTTAGCATGGCGAGTGGGCGATTCGGCATGGTGAGAGGACGCGTATATGATGACGATGAGAGGACTCTGATATTGCCAAAAAAACACACACAACATGCTGAGTAGATTAAATGTAGCATTCCTGAATGGGAATATTTAATTATTTTAATTTCGCATAAATATTTACTAATCTACCATTTAGTAATTATACAATGAACTTTAGTAAAATCTTGAAGTGCTTTCTAAGCAAGACACGGTGTATTTCTTAATGAAAAATAAAGACACTCAAAGTTCACATCCATAAACTCAGCTAATAGGCTGATATATTTCCTAAAACAATAAACAGATAATTGAAAGGGAAAAGAACAAAACACAGAAGTCTAGTGTTCCACATCCGCCAGGCGTTCTGCTGTGCACCGGGTCATGAAACCGGGCCCTTTCACTTTCGAGATCGTGTGGCCTGGGTGAACAGGTGGTCGCCGAATCTTCCTTCTTCTCTTGGCTGGTGGTGCTCTTTTACCTCTTCAGACTACTCTGCCTCCTTTTTCATGGATGGAACAGGACGAAAAAGAAAAAGCAGTTTGGGATGGAGGGAGGGAGGGGGATATCCCGGTTCTACAGGTTGCGAGACGATTTCCGATTTCGAGGAAAGGAGATGGGTGAAACAAAAGTGTTGAGGTGACTGCTTTTTGTGTTTTTTTGGTTGACATTCTCTTAAACATTTGAAAGGAAATGCCAATGTTTTATTCATGGCAAGACACTATTCCACATTTCCATCTTTTGCCACTCTAAAAATAAATAAATAAGTGTTTTCTATTATATCGAGCTGACTATCTCAAGAAAAATTTTATTCTTCGAAGTATCTTTAGTTCGCTTTGTAGGAATATTTCTACGAAAAAAAAAAGAAAGAAAAAAACATTTTCATATGAGTATTTCTTTTATATCAATCAATTTTCCTTGCATTGCTCCAGTCGAATATTAATGTTATTCGAAAAGGTACGTAAAAAACGTCTTATATTCTCCTCTCTTCCTCCCTTTAAAACAACTAAATAAAGAAAGAAATTAAAATTAAAAAAAAAAAAACAAGAGATTTTTGTACATATTTTTTATTTTTTGGAGAATGGATCAACATTTAGTTAAAAAAAATCCGTTTAATCAACATTGTCTCCTCTCCATACAGATATCTCTACCAACAACCAGTAGGTAATTTTCTTGTTCTGTTAGGATAAATTACATTCCTTGGGACTAATTCGTCTGTTTTTTTTTTCCAAAAAGGGCTCCAGTTGCTAAAACTTACGAGGTTTTACGAGTCATCACTTATCAGTAATGAAAGGGAGAAGTAAAATAATAAAATAACATCAAACAGAAAGTTCCCGTTCTCAAGTATTTTCTCAATTATCAAAAAAGAAACTTGACAACTATTCGGTTAAACAATTGTCTCTCACTATTTCTTCACGAAAAGAAAAATTTTTGTCCTATACTTAAAACGTTTCCGACTAACCTTTTTTTGTTACAAAAATTAAAAATTTCACAGCATTTTTAATTAAAAGGAACGTTCAGCAACGGTTTTGGTGAACGTCCTACTCCCATAAAAGCCAAAGTGTATTAAGATATTAAAGAAAATTCTTTTAAAAAGTAAGATAGCAGGATTTATTAAAGTGATAACAATGTTCAAACGAAAATTTCACTCTTGTACAGTAAGCGATTTGAAACTAAAATGTCCTTCCTAAAGGTTAAATATCTTGCAAAATATTTTATTCCGTTACTCATTCATTGATTACTTTTTGCATTTAAGTAACAGCAAGACTTCTAAAATTTGATTTAAAAATAATATAAATAACAATAATGTTAATTAATTGATAAATACATAACAAATAAATAAATAATCAATAAAACAAATAAATATTAAATATAAATAAACATCTACGAAGTATGTCATGAAAATATTTTTCTTGTTGCGTCTGTTGTTTCCATTACGAGCGTGTATTTTTTATCTTTAAGATTACTTAAAGAAATTGAAACATAACGCCTCTGATTCCGAATTTGATTGATTAGATAATATCAAAAGATAATTCCTCTCAGCTCACAGCGAGTTAATATCGGAAAGACTTCTCTCACTTGAAGTTCAAAGCCCCCATCGCTTTGTCTTTTTATTTTCTCGCAAACTAGCGCGAAATCGTTCTCTGCAATGAATAACCTACTCTCCTCTGATCAAATGCTCCACTTGGATAACTATTTGTTATCAAACATCCAAACCAGACGACAAAACAACGAAGCGGCAACATCAGCCATTTCTTTTTCTTGCTTTTTACGTCACGGCAGACGATCCGACAAATGTCCGTGGTTACAGTCAGAATGAGAGTGGCATAAGTCATCCTTAACGTAGTCTCGAGTCATTGAAAATTATTTAAAAACATAAGGAGGGGGCAAGGACTGCTTAACTTTAATTTCCAGAGAAGGATTTTCATTTAAAAACTTTTCAAGGAACTGTTTCAAAATTATGCATCAACTATTGAGAAAAACCTTTTGTAACTTGTCTTTAAACTAATTCTAAATGACTTACATCGTTGTCTTTCGAAAATTTCCTAAGGGTTTATTAAAAGTCCCCCTTAGTACTGAAGGAGTAAAAAAAAAGTACTGAAAGAAACATGAGAGAACTATCATGAAGTCATAAGTGAACGATATACCTCCCGGCTGAAAATTTTGGCATGGAAACTGTGTTATGTTACAGTCATTCTCTCTGACCTATCTCTCGACAGGTAAGGCGTCGGACTCGTGACCGGAAAGTCCCGGGTTCATCCCAGTCAGTCGAAGATATACCGTGTTCACTAATGGTGGCTAGGGCACGTTAAATAAGGGTTGTAGGGACCAGGGGCGTGCATAGCACCCCCACAGCGCTGGGCGGTGGCGTATAAGGGTTGAGGGCGCACAATTCAGAAAAATAACGCTATAAGATACACGGAATGTTTTTTTTTTTTTTTTTTTGAAATCGTTTGATAGGGCATGGGGGCGCACTTATAAATCTAGCGGGGGAGCGCATCGAAGTCTATGCACGCTACTGGTGCTTACAAAGTCCTCCAAGTTCCCATTCCAAATCAACACCTTTGGGGGTTCTGAACTAAGGATTGTTTGAATCCTGGTATGGATAAAAAAATTCGGCGGCCTCTGAAGTGAATGAATGTCATTCTCTTTTCAACAGCATTCGGCTAGTTGGCAATTTTCGTGGGATCCAAGCTTCTAGTGGGCTTATTTTTTTCCGCGCAATTGATGTATTATATAAAACTAAAGAGGAACCAAATACCATGCTTCACATAATTTTGTAAAAAATTTGACTTATTCCATTATCATCCCAATCCGTCCATACATCCTCCATTATGCAGGCAACCTTGGCCACACTTGATCGACCATTCGAAAGGGAGTGACTTTCAGAAAGTTCGAAGGAACGGGAATGGTTCTGGCGCGAAGACGAGAGCACCCCGAGACTAAAAACCATGGAACGTTTGCTTACAAATGGAGAAATCTGGAAGATCGCCTGCAGAGTGGAAAATGACGATCGTTTGGCGTCGGGGACTGACTGCATTGTGTTGACACACTTGGAGAATGAATACATTTTCCATTCGCTGCATTCAGAATGGGACTCAGAAAGCAATCTTTCGAAATCGGGACGATTTGGAAGCAGTGTTTCCTCACATTTAATGAGTGCATTTCGCAGACGAGATTTTTCCGAGAGCTTATTGCATGGAATTTTATTCGAAGTGGATGAATATGATATTAAAAATAAGCAGGCGTAAGACTAATTTAAGACTAATTTTTGGAGAGCAATCTCATTCCGTTAAGACAAATTTCTTTTCTCGATAGTGCCTTTTTATAGAGAATTCCTCTTCTTCATATCTTTTTTCTTTTCTTTGGAAAAATGATATTATTTAGTTGAATCCTCAAAATAAATCTTTCTATTACAGAACATCTATCTGAATATCTCAGACAAGTGAAACTCTTTTTGACGGCTGGCTTTTTCGTGGGATTCCTGGTTTTTTTCAAAATGTATAGTAGAAATGCAACATTCAACATATAGGTTACTTGCAATACAAATTAAAATTATTTCAAACGTTAAAAACTTAACTTTTGAAGATAACACAAAATTCCTTCAAACGTACTTTGAAATCGCAACACTAAAAAAAGTTTTCACTATGAATTTTGACAATTCTTCAATTGCGAATGCATTACAATTTTGAATTTTTATTTCAAAACAAATGTACCATTTTCCTTTTTAAAAACAGAGTAAATTAAACTTCAAGTTAAAGATTCCCTATTACACAGCAAAAAACAAAAGCTATGCAACAAAAACAACGGTTAGTTATTTATTACAATTTCTGTTTGGTAGTAATGTTTA